>QGED01000175.1:0-45614 GCA_004367475.1 Fusarium camptoceras | reverse complement strand
GGATGGGGGATTGGGATTGGGGATATTACATGAATATCACAGATGATGATGATGCTCTGGTTTAGAGCAGGTGGCGTTTAAACCTGTCTTGGATCAGACCAGGTGAATGTTCGATACCCGTCAAGTCTAGCGATTTTCTTTCTATTTTGTAAATATTTTAGCTTAAAAGGCTTGCAAATCTATTGCCA
The DNA here is from genome assembly GCA_004367475.1 of Fusarium camptoceras. NCBI lineage: Eukaryota > Fungi > Ascomycota > Sordariomycetes > Hypocreales > Nectriaceae > Fusarium > Fusarium camptoceras. The sequence continues at coordinate 45,426 of QGED01000175.1, read as the reverse complement.
TGCCTCCTACATTGACATACAACTACTCGCTTTACAGACTTTCAGATTAGGTTCACTTATACCCGCTTGGTCGGCTTTACATGCTTTGGTTGATGGTCCGTGCAGAGACCCTTCGCTTAAGGGACAATAGACGTTTTGCATGTGATAGAGCTGCAATCTCTGCAAAGTATAAACGAAAGTTATGATCGTGCTGAGAGAGAAAATTAAGTGGTTGATATATAAACTCTTGTACTACAAAGGAGACATATTATTCGACACTATCCCTTCCTTAGTCGTCAGTTACTAGAATTGGGTGGGATGCATCTTATTCATTGTTTGTCAGGGATGATCTGTGATTAATGGATACAAAGAACCAATTAACACGTCTCTCTTTGATCGATGTTTAAAACTCTTTCACCCGTGCATAGCATCAAAAGCAAGTTTCAAAGTAAATTACACGTTGCTTCATGTAACTCCAGCCTAGAAACAAAACAAAGGGGTATCTAATTTGGTCCTGCTCACCTTACCCATCGTAGACCGCAACTTCACTTTTAAGACTACCCTGCAACGTTAGCTCAGAAAAGCCACGAAAACAAACATTTCCCCCACCATCAACCTCAACCTACAACCCTAACACTGACAAAACTATCATCAACGACCACTCCCAAAAATGCCTTCAGTTGAACCACCGAACATGGCGACACACCTGCTTACCGCCCTACTGCCCCCAGAGCTCGCCGACTCCGTCCAGAAACACATTCTCCACCCCAGCTCACCAGTCCAGATCGTCGCGCGCAACGTCCTCGTCCAAGCGCAGAACCTTCTTGACACTGTTGCGCCTATCCTTGAACCCATATTCGATCGCGTCATGATTCTACTCGCAGAGAACCAAGGCCTCGTTGGTGTTATTGCGTCGCTGGTGGTACTTGCCACTGTTGTTATCATCCTCAACTGGATCCGTCGTCTGCTTATGTGGTGGACACGCATGGCGATGCGCATTGTGACATGGGCTTTCTTGTTTGCGATAGCAGCTTGGATCTACGAGCGCGGAGTTTTCGAAAGCGCTAGGGATATGACCGTAATGGGCGCTAAGATCGTGGGATACCTGACTGTCATCAAAGACGTTTGGCTGCAAGAGTATGACCGCTACGAGGCACAGCAGGGCATGGCTGGAACAAGAGGACATGCCTCTGGACGATCCAGATAAAAAATTCTTCGATAAGATCCGTGTAGCCTGCAGCCATTTAGCGACCACCGCTAGGCACACGATACGACACTATTTGGATACCCCAATGACATGGAATACGACAAACAAACACGAAAACCGAATACCAATAGCATCAACCACTACAGCACAACTACTACCCGGGCATTGTTATTTCATCACGAAAAAGTTGGAAAATTGGGGACAGGTTAAGGTGGAAAGCTGAGGGACAAGGGCACATCATATCTAAGCTCTGTTCAGCCTCAGATTATGGAAAGCAACCAGTAACGCCGGCGCTATGCAATAGTACTATCAAGATACCACATATTTCCTTTTCTTTACATGTTCATTTTCTCGTAAGACCCAGTCTAATCGTCGTAGTTTTCGTATTCCTCGTCGCCAGGCTCCTTGGGGTCTTGTGCCTCATGGAACTGTATGCAGTCATCAATGTGACTTAGAATAGCACCCACACTGTCCTCGTTGGTCACATCCAGTTTAAGGTAGTTGATCATGCTGAAACTTTCGATCAAGCCAGCCACTGCGCGGTTCAATCGTCTGAAGCTGGCACCCTTCATAACCTGCTCCTTCTCGTCGGGTGCTTTTGATTCGTCGTCTTCGGCTTCGGGACCCTCTGTAACACGGCGTGCACGCTCGATAGGATCGTCGTCAAGTAGACCTACATCGGGGGTGAGGAAGCGCTTGAGGTCCTTCTTCTTGACCTGACCCTTGACGAGATCCATCTTGGACAGGATGTTAATGTGTGGCACCTCAAGCATAAGCATGGCACTCATGGCGCTGAGAGTACCCGAGAAGAACTTCGCGCGGTCAACGACAAATGTGGCTTCGAGGAGATAAACTGCGGCCATGCGAACATCGAGAGAACCAGGCTGCGACAGGAATTTGACCAGAGCTGGCAGGATAGGAACGTGGGTATATAACTCGATCTGTCCAGGCATGTCGATAATGATGAGATACTCCTCGGTCAGGCCGTCAAGAGCTTCTGTCAACCAGTCGAGATTCTCCATGAGAAACTCGAAGCAGTAGATAAGACCACCGTTGGGCCCGAGGCCAACTTCTTCCATGGCATCTTTGAGAGAGATGAGTTCCTTGATATCGAGATCGGGTTCATGTTCAAAAGTCTCAGCGGCAGGGTCGAGGTTGATGTAAAAGGCGGAACGGCGGTTAAGGTTGAGATGGGTGATGAGGGCGGCGCAAAAAGTAGACTAGACGTGACACGAATACGAGGTTAGTTGAGGCGCTTGAATGAACGTTGGGGATATTGTGACCCAAGCACGCGATTCAAGGCGACATGGTGGAAGTGATATTGGAGAAAAAAAGAATAGGCGGTATGGCATCCCAGAACAATAAGCGAAATACAATGTAGGCATACTGAGTCAAAATGAAATGACATGTTTACATACCTTGCCCGCGCCCGCAGGGCCCATAACCATAGCACCGAACTTGCTCATATTGAAGAGGTGGTGATGTATGCGATTTGGTGTTTTGTTTCTTCAGGTCAAGTCAAGTCAAATTGACAAGGGAGGGGACAAAATGCGATTAGATACAGTGCCGTCAGTAGCTGCGAGCTTCGAGCACGTCAGGGTATCAGAAAAATTGACCGCTAGAAGCGCAGGGAACGAAATAACTTGGTCACTTTATGCGAGTTTCAATCGGCCCTTGGGTCAATTATTTCTGGCTCCCTAAGATTTGGAGGACAATTCTTCTGCTACCCAGTAACAGGGTCGAAGCTAACTGCAGACGAGTTTCTAAGCAGCTCCACTTTGAAGGGACGGGTCCAGGTAGTCTAGAAACAAAAATCAACAAAGGGTTAATGATATGTGTATGTATGTCCTGTATGCAGATTGGATAGATAGCCTAGGTTAAACCGGTTATCGATGAGAGGTACACTTCTTCTGCATGTGGTGATGGTGACGAGCTTTTTCGAAATGGCGAGATCTTTTTGGCACGTTCTGACGTTCTGGAATGGTGGGGTAAAAGTTCGGATAGTTTAGGTAGCGTTTTTTTCTTTCTTTTTTTCTTCCTTCCTTCTCTCTATTTTCTCTCGTAAGTTTTTCTTTTTTGCCCCTCCTCTGTCGGACGCCAGAAAAAAAAGTTGTTTCTCATGGATGCCTTTCGTCGTGCCTCAATTTGGTGTAGCTTTCTTCGGCCCCGCCATGTACCAACTTTACTATCATGCCCAGACTCGGGCTATCATGATGACTGCTAAGTTAGGTATCTTCACCCACTCAACACTACCTAGGTAGTATTCTATCTTCTCCAGATGCGGTGCACGTGTTTGTCAATCAGTCCGGGAATTGGTCAAGGATTATTTTAGCAAGGCTTGAGTTGAGGCTGATAGGTTCGGCAACTTTTGACCCATTGTTCCTTCCACCGGATTGTCCCAAGTCAGACGAGGGGATAGACAATAGGAAGCGGGGGAAACGAGTACGAAACGACTATCCGTATGTACGAGTAAGGAGCACCTACCCTGATTGCACCGCAAGGAAAGTTGCTTGGGATACAGTACGGGTTGAATAGCGGCAGGTGCGATGGCGCAATACGGCTGCAAATTTCGGCTTCCGGGCGAGGTGCCTTTTCTACCCAGCCAAGTGTCATTTACCCCTCCAACCCGCAGGGTATCGACCACCGAAAGCCTTCCCTCAGCGATAAGATGTGTACCTGGGCTTCACGCTAACCCCTCATACTAAACTAAAGTACACCCTTATGATTCGGGGGTCTCGAAGATCCAAGACTGCTTTGACCGACGGCCGGTCAACAAAAAAAAGCACTGGCAGTATTTTCTTTTTTGTCGCTCCCCGCCTTTTGGCAATTCCCAACATGAGGAGCCATTGTACTGTAGCATTGGGCATTTCTCAACAGGTACATAGAAAATAGCTGTCGCGTAGGCGTGACATCAAGTCATTACTCGAGTCTCGGATAAGAGTGACTTGAATTGTATGTATACATCCAGTAAAAAGAACCCAATCATGGGTAGGAGGAAAAAAAAAAAAAAAGCTCGAGCTATTCTCTCCGACCTCTTGCAAATAAAATTCCCACCCCCCACTTCGCTCATATCAAAGCCTGCATCAACGTATTCGCACATCCCCCTCCTCCTTCCCGCCTTTTTCTTTAAGGTACTTGACCTCCCGCTCAATTCTTTTTCTGCTCTTCCCTTCTTCATCCTCTTTTATCTCCTTCTCCTCTAATCATCTCCTTTCTTGAGGTATGCTTACCATCCCAATTGCTCTACGTTGCCATTTCATCTAACAGCGCATTTTCTAGTGACTCCCTTTCCCTTCGTCACCAACTTTCAGACATCCCGTGTCTGTCCACCTTTAGCCGTCTCCTCTACTTTCACTTCCTCCTTTCACTCCAATTCTCACAATGGCTGCCAACGGTACCAACGGCGTCCACGCCGACCCTTCCTCTTGGAAGCACTACAACGAGGGTTCTTTCCTCTTCACCGTAGGTTAACCCCTAACTTGCTCGAGCGCGAGTCGTCTCTGTTGGAGCCTTTACCGGGCCCTTCACTGCGACTTTGCGCCGAGGTTCCGTTTATCCCTCAGTTCATTCGCTAACAACCAATCAGTCCGAGTCCGTTGGTGAGGGTCACCCCGACAAGATCGCTGATCAGGTTTCCGACGCCATCCTCGATGCCTGCCTTCGCGAGGATCCCCTCTCCAAGGTTGCTTGTGAGACTGCCACCAAGACCGGTATGATTATGGTCTTCGGTGAGATCACCACCCAGGCCAAGCTTGACTACCAGAAGGTTGTCCGTGATGCCATCAAGGACATCGGTTACGATGACTCTGAGAAGGGTTTTGACTACAAGACCTGCAACCTGCTCGTCGCCATTGAGCAGCAGTCCCCTGACATTGCCCAGGGTCTCCACTACGAGAAGGCTCTTGAGCAGCTCGGTGCCGGTGACCAGGGTATCATGTTCGGTTATGCCACTGACGAGACCCCTGAGCTCTTCCCCCTTACTCTCCTCTTCGCTCACAAGCTCAACGCTGCCATGTCCGCTGCTCGCCGTGACGGCACCCTCCCCTGGCTCCGACCCGACACCAAGACCCAGGTCACCATCGAGTACAAGCACGACAACGGTGCCGTTGTCCCTCAGCGCGTCCACACCGTCGTCGTCTCTGCTCAGCACTCTCCCGACATCACCACCGAGGAGCTCCGAAAGGAGATCAAGGAGAAGATCATCCAGAAGGTCATCCCCGCCAAGTACCTCAGCGATGAGACCATCTACCACATCCAGCCCTCTGGCCTCTTCATCATTGGTGGTCCCCAGGGTGATGCTGGTCTGACCGGCCGAAAGATCATCGTCGACACCTACGGCGGCTGGGGTGCCCACGGTGGTGGTGCTTTCTCCGGTAAGGATTTCTCCAAGGTCGACCGATCTGCTGCCTACGTGGGTCGATGGATCGCCAAGTCCCTGGTCAACGCCGGCCTCTGCCGACGTGCCCTTGTCCAGCTCTCCTACGCCATTGGTGTCGCCGAGCCCCTCTCCATCTACGTCGACTCTTACGGCACCTCTGACAAGACCTCCGAGGAGCTCGTCGAGATCATCCGCAACAACTTCGACCTCCGACCTGGTGTCATTGTCCGTGAGCTCAACCTGGACCAGCCCATCTACCTCCAGACTGCCAAGAACGGACACTTCGGTACCAACCAGAGCTTCTCCTGGGAGCAGCCTAAGCAGCTTAAGTTCTAAGCTGGCTTATGATTTAGTATCAAACCACAAAAAAGAGTATTCAACAGCTCTATGCATACATCACAACAGATGTGTAATCATTTGATTTAGCAACTATAGGCGGCGTACGGTTCTCAACGAAACCTGTGTATCTCCCACCGGAAGGGAGGACGGTCGGTTTCCGGCTTCTGTTTTGTTTATAATTTCTATCCAAAACCATTTAGGTTCCACGGCTGTGGGGATTTCTTTCGCGATATACCAGGCACGGAGTGGGCGTCTTTCAACAAAGACATTTTAGGGCAAACCTGCATTTGTGAGGCGAAGCAAAAAAAAGTCAAAGAGACTTGCATTATAACGATACCACGACAAGGGAATGACGAAAAGACGACGCATCCACTTGAAGGCGGCGTTTTGACGAGGAAACAAAAGAACTTCAACATCTTTTTCTTTCCAGGATCTCTAGCCAAGCTGATGCAGTAGGCGGGCGAGACCAGGACGCAGTGGAGGTTGGATTGATCGCTAATTAGAAAGTCGATCTTGGAATGATAGAAGGATTCTCAAGGGCTGATAGATACGCCCTGTCGCTGCGAAGGCAGACGGCAGTTAGAACCAAGAAAGGAAACAAATTACGGGAATACTCCATGAATCTCTCTCTTTGTGTGATATTATTATGAATTCTGCCTACCAAAGTATTGGTCCCTTATAACAAGCTCCGATGCCGGATGGGGTTGTCATGATAGCCTTGACTAGAAAAGGAAACCCGAAACTCTCATACCTACGCGTAGTTGATCATAATGCTGGTGGCAACGCCACGGTTGTTGCGCATATTATCTAAAAGCTTCTCATCATGACACCTATTAACCATGAATTTTTAAAGTAATCAATTAAGAGTCCTGTGGGACAGTCAAAAAGAAAGTTGTCCAAGATTTGGCCATTGATGTCGACATCAATTCCAGAATGTTCTTGGGTTATGAGAACATACTCCGAGGAGTGAAGTCTCAAGTTCAACTCCAAACCTTGTCGAGGCAGTGTATCTGCCAGTCAATGGGCCTGCTGACCTGCCTCCCTCGGAACCTAGACAGATAGACTTTCATCAGGCGTTTGCGTACAGCAGATGCTGCTTATGCCTTGGCACAAATGCAGTGTACCCAGCCAGCCCCGCCAGGATGTGATGCTCAAGAATAAACATTCGTGGTAGGAAAAGACGGATGCCAGCATAAACAGGGGTGGCAGTCCAGTCCATTGTTTGTCTGCAATATCGGCTGCAATTTCTCGGCTTCTGCGGCTGTCACGTTTCAGGGCTCTCGTACACCCGAGTGAGCTCATCTATGAGAGTAATCTGAAGTACAAAGAGTTACCGAGAAGGAAACTTCTAGACAGAAATTCCAGTGCGGGCCGTATCCCGGGGTGACTTGTAGTAGCACATAGCAAGTCAACCTTGAAGTACAAATGGCCGTATAGAATGCCATGAACCCAATGGCACAGTTATTCAAAATGTTTTCATAGCGAAAGCCGAAGGGGGGAAGGAAAGGCTATTTCATTGAACTCATCTCTTGTGCATGATGTCGTGTCGTGCCTAGTATGGAGTGTCACAAAAGCCTAATGTGCTCTTCTGGAGGACAGTCACCAGGGCCGGGACTAGCTCAACCCGTTCCAAAGACGTTGATATTCCCGGAAGGACTGCACATTTTCCATTCCAGTGATAATCCCCTGCAGAGACTGAACAGTCACTGGCAGTAAACGGCCAGCTGAAATATGGAACAATAAGCAAGAGAGTTAAGTCCGAATAGCTTGGGTTTAAAGTGCGAGGCGCGGCTGAGGTTGACCATGAATGCACATTGCAAATCCTCTGAGGCGGTGCCAATCACCGGACTTACGCAAGGGCGAGCTTCCGCATCTCATACCACATGTTAGGGATCTACTATTGTGATGGTTGACTGGTAGTATCTATACTTGGAACTTGAGTGGATGGTCCTCAAGGCTGAAACGTGTCTATACTTCGCTACTAGGAATTGTCTCGCCGGCAGCAAAGGTTGCTGAAGTTTCTTAAACGTGATGAAAGACATGGCCCCCAGTAGCCTATTCTTCATACATATCCCCGTTTGATCGGAGCTTTCTTTCTTTTACAGAGTGTTGTGAGACAAACATCATGGGTATCGTTGGACACATCGAACCAGCCTGTGCACGAGATATTAGTGGCTTGTGATGGGTAACATTAGAATAGCCTTGCTTGCAAGTAGGGAAGAGCACGGACAAAAGAGTATTCATATCCGTAACAAGATTGAGGGCATGCAAACTTGTGGTGTAAACCATGATAACTTCCTGCCTATTTGGAGTGACACTCGGGAGTAAGAGTATTGGGTTGGTGGGTGGACCAGTATGCTACATCCTTTTTCTTTGCAATCGCGACTTCGCGAAATCAAGACCTCGGATATTTGTTCGGTGCAAGAACCAGATGCTCTTGCAATGACGCAATATGCTTGGCACCGATCGAATCGTTCTGTAGTTGCCGATGGCCTGGATCCGAGTGACATTTGGAGGACGATATGAAACGTGTACAGACATGAAGTGGGACACGGAACTCCGCGCTACTGGCTCGACTGGGGTAGATTGCAGCTGGTCTTTCAGTAAGCCAGATAAGCGAACATAAGCGAACATAATCTCCATTATAGCGATGTTTGTTTTGCACCCGCGCGTCTACATGTACAAGGCCGGAACTCACCGGCCAGACACTTCAAAGAACGACTTTAAACTGTCAAGGCAGATTGATTCGCCACTTACAGATCGCTTGCCCGGCTTTGTTCGGAAGACAGATGTATGGTTTCTTGAGTACCAAGGAGGTAGAAAGAACCCAGTCCGTTGCATTTAGCTCTCTCGTCGAAATGATCTGACACCGTGAGGGACACTAGAAGAATCTTTTCGGCGAATATGAAGCTGAAGAACATGATCTGAGGATGACACGTGTTTAGAAGCTTCCGATTTGTTTGCTTGTTGGTTCAGATCTTCGATCAACCAACTCAGGTTTGCCCGTTGAGCAAGTTATCCGGACCTATTCATTTCCCGAGCGGAAGTGTTGTTCGAGCAGTTTTCCTGGGAGGGGGCGTGTCCTCTCAATGACTGTCTTGAAACACGGGAATAACATCTAACATGCTGTGTATGCATTGTTCTTTACAGAAATGCGTACCGATAGAGGTGGAAGGAGACTGAACCAAGCAGGACGCCAAGCCAAGAGAATCTTTTTATCGTGCATATACATCATTGTTTGTTTGAAACGGAAGATGTATGTCTAGGTGAGACGATCACCTAACAGCATCGGCAGCTGTTGACGAAAGGCTATGGAGTCTTCCCGTTAGGAGCAGATCGGGCGTATTAGGACGTGAAAGAAAGCAGATACATCGTGTGTACTGCTGATCCACGGGCACTCCAGAACAAAAATGTGACAGAACGGAACGGAACGTTCTCTTATTCCCGAAAGGCGTTTCACATAGAATGTAGCAAAGGCTAGCCACTGCATTGCTTCTCAGTGCCAGTATCCAACGGTAAATAATGAGTAGCAAGGCTGGGAGAATTAGCATATTCGACAAACACGGTCCAGTGAGTCAAGACCCAGCAGGCCGGATGAGAAGAGGATCGTCCCGGCACGCCATTATAGCGCAGTCACTCTGCTGGTAACTACGGTCCAGGCGCTGAAGGTTTAGAAGCGTAGAAAAGATGCAGTTTGGAGGCGAATAGGCCCAAGCTTGAATAGTCAACAGCACCGAGGCAATGGTTTGGCAGTTGTCACAGCCGGGATTTGGCCTAGGATCTGCAGGAGAAGCAGATGCTAGTGGTGCCGCCATGATTACTATTGTAAGCGATAGTCGGTGACAATGACATGGGTCTTTGCCTTGTTGTCGAGAAGGCGCAAAAGGAAGTTACAGGCTTGTTCAGCAAACCCAGGTGTGTGTATGGATGATATGGTATTGTTTGTTTGTATAGAGGTGGTGTCCAATCGTAAAGCTTGCCGTAGGATGATGGGTGGCGTGTGACCGTTTTGGATCATGCATAGCCGAGCATAGGTATCTTGGAAACCCAGCAGGATTCCCTATTGTCGATTGTTAATGGCACGTTTATCCTTGTGTTGGCTGAGCTTGGAGAATGAAAGTTGCAAGGGAGGCAGCAGCTTGGAGTCACTCAATGACTCTGTGGTGGTTGTGGAAGGCGGCGGGACTCCGTAAAAGCGGGTCTGTGATACGGGCACTAAGCCCGAAGTGAGCTTCAATAGAGGGCAATAGACGGAAGGTGTCACCCGTGGCCGGTGCCTCGATTCAGCCCAATCGGTCGGGAACGGCCTTACTTTACAGGGTAGGGAGGGGGCTATCCGACAACAATACCAAGCGCGTTTTGAGGACAATAGGAAGCTGCAAGCCGCCAAGCCCCACCTCAGCAGCCACTTGACGCCTTCCGCTTTTCTACCTGCCAACCTGCCTCTCCTCCCCTGCTTCTCTTCTACTTGGCTGATTATCTAGGTATGGATAGCACTTGCCGGTTCGGCAAGTTTTTCAGCAAGGGAGGAACTATGAAGGTGCTATACCAAGATGAGGCAATATTGTCAGTATTAAGTTAGTGACCTAGGCTGTAGTGAGTGGTTGACCGACTACCAACGATACCTTCAATGATCGTCGCTTGTTTTATGCCAGAATTTCTGTCTCTGACGGATGCATAACTTGTTGGGTTATCCTCCTCGTGGCTGCTGCTGATCTACTCCAGTCTCACATGCTACTTGAGTAACCAGAACATCATAATATCTGAATACTGCATAACATGGTAATACAACAGCAGGTCCTGTGCCAGAAAGTCCTTTCATAAATTATTTGTCAAAAGGAAACTCGCATAATATCCAGCGTTTGAATACAAGCACCTGATAGTTAGCGTTAACGTACAAACGCCGAAGAAGGAAATAAATAGCTATGCAGCCATCCTCAGCGTCTATCAATAGGCAATAGCATCCCGCCAACAAGCGAAAATAAGACATTACAATACACATGTTTAATGTCTTGATACACACCTACTTGTACGTACTGTACTTGCATTGCCCTTTCCGGTGCTAGAGTCCATCCCATTCCACGGAGATGGTATTGGGGTGGCCCTCGCGTTGGTTTCAGCCCTTTTTGCGGGTGTGGAGGGGGCGTGTATAGCTATCATTCATCATCATCAGCAGCCTTTTGAGGAAATGCTCACAAGAGCACGTTGGGCACAATGCAGTTCAGTCCTGAACTGAACCCGCCAGAACGGACGCAACTTTCGGCTGAGGCTCAGAGGTTGTATCCTTTGGTCGTCTTAGCCACGCCCTACCCTCCTCGGGGACCTGCTTGTGACATATAACATTGATGCCTCGGTTGTGTTGGTGGCTTGATAGCTACAAGACTCTCTACTGTACATGAGAGTCAGGTTCAGGCTCAGACTGAGATTGAAGGATCCATTCATCCTCCTACCCTGAGCTATTGTAGTTGTATGGGAAATGATGGCTTACAGAGTCTCAACCAGGGTCCATGCATGACATGACATGACATGTTTTCACACGCCCACCTTCTTCCCCTGCACGGGTAGATGGGATTCTTCTACGAATCTTGTTTGCCGTTGATTGTACTATTGTGCTGTAGAAACCCGTCGCAGCTCCACGTCCAGACAATCAATCAGGTGTTGAATAGGTTCTATTCTGTATTGTTCAACACTCCACGACCAAAGTCAAGGAGATGACTCGCTCGCATGTTTCCCCCTTTTCCTGGCCTCCCTTCAATCCAACTATATCTAAACACTCTTCCCACCGTGAATACCAGATCCCATCTGCGAATTTCTCTCTCAACTCTGTCCTGTGATCGTTTCATCATCACGTCACCACAAGCCTAGCAAGCCAGAGACAACCCTATCAGAGGTGGCGCATATCTCTCGACCACTATACTACATCCCGACCTTTCCTATTGTGTCGAGAACAAGTTCTTGTCTTCCCGTTGGCGTAAACGGCAGTCTCACCGTCGAGAAAGTTTATAAACGATCGTCCTGCCATACTGGGATATCAGGACCTCACCGGATAAGCAGCAACCTCTTTACTCTTCCGCAAATCAGCTACCACCCACACCCTCTTCATCTACTACCTTCTTGAAAGAGCACACAAGTCGGAGACAAAATTATCCAAAGCTCTTCTGCTGTCATCATATACCCCAACACACATAAAACAAACATGGACCCTTCCAACAGCACTCCCCAGCCTCAAGACCCTCAAGTCACCGTTCCCAAAGACAACACTCCTCCTCCGGCATACACTCCAAGACGTGTTCCTCCTCAGGTCGCTTCTTTGGTGACACAACTTCTTGAAGCACGAACTTCCATCGCCAATATGTCTGATCGTATGCAACAAGCGGAGCGTCGAACAGTTGTCAGTAATACACTACTTTCTGGCAATGTCTCTGATGACCAGGACGAGACATCCGAGGGTAGTTCACCAATCAGTCTACGCATCGACACATCCGTCAAGGTGTCACGCAGTAACAACATTGTATGCTTGACAGCCACGCCTGCAGAGCAGGCCAATGCTATTGCCAGAGCGGTTGTACAAGCTCTGCATGAGGGGAGCTCAGGACGCTGTGGTATCCCAATGATTGATGAAAACGGATGCCCGCGACCTCTGAAGATCGATGTCGACGCTGGCCTTGTCGTTGAAGGCACAGGCAATGTCATCGGAAGCCGAGATGTCATCGGCGAGCTCCTTCAAAAGCGCAGTATCCCTTCAGTCCGAAGACCTCGCGATGAGGATGAGGATGAAGATGAAGGCTTTATGCCGGCAAAGAGACGCCGATCAAGCCAGTAAACGGGCCAAGATACATCTTGGCATATCGGCCCTAACTTATGATCTGTTCGTATCTAGTGTCTGGATAATAAGGACATGATTCTCCAGATAACTAGCCATACAGGGAGGTTTATTTCTGAAAGAGGGAGACAAAATAACTCGCTGGTGTTTCTTACGAGCGTGGGGATGGAGAGAACCTGTATGCAAGCGTTTCTTGTCTGTGCTTGAGTCTCAGACTTTTGATTTGAGATAGCGTTTTTGAGATGAGCAGAATTTACGGCCTTTTGATGACAATTAGAGTACACATCGGGTTTGGGAAGTTGATTGTACTTCTGATGCAGGTATGACCTGGCGGGAGGGAGGACAGCGCCAATATGGAGGCGGTGGCTGTGAGACAGATGGGATGCCCAGATGATCAAAGGAGCAGGCCACTGGTCTAACTACCTAATACATCTGCTTAGGCACTTGCATCACAGAAGGATTGCTGAATAAATCACCTTATCGATTCAATACCTGAAGAATTAGACCCCTTATATTTCACCAACACCACAACCAGTTTCGTGTGCATCTTGTAGGATTTCAGTAGTTGAACAACAAGTTTAACTTTCCCAGGTAGATCAAGTTTCAATAGGTTCATCACAGGAAAAGTTATCCGCAGCAACGGACCTCTAACTATCGCCAACACAGCTGTGACGCGCTCGCACAAAAGTCTGCTGTGCCTTGCAAAGTAGACACAACCAGTTTCATGAGAACAAACGTAAATTAGAGTCCTTGAAATTGGCTCACTCATCTCACTTGTTCTATCCAGACAGCCTCAACTATCACTAGATTTACGACAACCCCAACGATCATGTTGACGGATAAGACCTCTTCCTAGGCTCGAGGTAGCTACAGCTGTTCCTATCATGCTCTTCTTGGTATTCCCTAGCTGCTTCACCCCCTGATCTCCGACCCATCATTATCTCGGGTCCTTCTGGTGTTGGCATGGGCACACTGATGCAAATGCCCATTGATTCCAACCCGGGCCAGTTCTCAGCAACTGTCTCTCACGCAACACGCGAGCCACGTCCAGGAGAGAAAGAGGGAATCGCATACCACTTTGTTTCTCCTGCTGTCTTCTCGGAAATGATTGCAAGGGACTGTTTCGTTGAGCACACGCTCTTCAGCGGCAATCATTACGGCACAAGTAAAGATACCGTTGCCCTTCAAAAGCTGCATGGATCTACTGCCTTGCTTGACATAGATGTCGAGGGCGTCAAGGCAATTGTTGAGTCTGGAAGTCTTGATGCCCGTTGTGTATTTATACAACCTCCGAGTCTTAAGACGCTTGGGGACCGACTCCATGGTCGAGAAACGGAGACTGAAGAAAGCATACAGAAGCGACTGGCCCGAGCCAAAGATGAGCTCCAGTATGTCGAAACTTCTGGAGTTTATGATATTGTCATCACCAATGACGACCTTGGCAAGGCGTATAAAGAACTGGAAGCATTTGTATTCGGAAGCCAAAGATAAGCTGGCTAGTTAGTTAGCAGTGATTGGAAGGTCAGCCACACATCAGACTGGCCTATTGCTACCGACTCGAGGACTCAACACCAAACTACGGCCCAGTTTTCGTCTTAGCCATCGTCATGGTCTCTGAGCTTGCTCAATAGTTCACATCTACAGCGCCATTCCCGCTGTCATCACACCCTACGCTACAGTATCCATGGCGTCTACGTTTCTATCGTCAGCCAGTTGGTAAGCACAACCATTCCGATGGAATGGTAGCTTTCTGCCAAATAACGCACGGGCTTCGCAATTGTTGTCCCAGTTGAGAGGTTCGGGTCTGCCAAGCGGTGTCGATCCTTTTTGTTTTCCAGTTGGTCACTGACGCCCGCCAATACTAGTACACTCTTGGTCTCTCTGGTATACTCCTTCGAACTCGACAGAGTCAAAGGTATCAAGTACGGATGTTGTCACTTGCATCCCCATCTTTGCATATGACGATTGACTGTGGCCAAGTCTGATTGCCAAGAATAGCTAATTGAATTATTACGAACCATCATCTTGACTAGACAGGGGCTTCTTCCAGCACTTTTCAGTTCTTTTATTCGAATCAACTCTTGAACCGTTTATGAGAAACATGGCTGCTGGGAGAGACATGTAGTATGTACTTGGAAACAGTGGGCCCCGTGGCCAATAGATGTATCCAACATTTCCATAGGTACCTCAGCACCTTGGAAATATATATGAAGGAAAAACAATGATGGGAGCTATAAAAAATCTTATCAATCTTCAATAATTGGCTAATTACGAAGATGGTAGGCACTGCATTTCTTCAAGTCCAAGAATCTTACCGTCTTTTTAGCAGCCGATGGCCAAGGTACCCACCACAATGATCCGTGCTCAACACCGTGAGTTCTCAACTCTCCACCAGATCTCAACTCTGTTACTGTACTTTGATGGCCGTAGCTATATGCGCAAGGATCTGTCGTCTGTTGGTGCACTTGGCGGAGGTTTTTTTTTACTTGGAGCTGAACAGATCTTGTTTCAATCTGCTCGAGACTCACAGAGTAACCTTTCTCAAATTCCTACAACAGTGCTCAACAGACGCCATCATTCCGTATTGCTCACCTCATTCTCATTCTACGACAACCGCAGCCATGGCCAATCTCACCATTCGCAACCTTACAGTAAACCCAATCGAGCTCATTGAGGTCGGGAGGTTTGAAGGTCAGCGTTTCAGAACAGGCGGTGTTCTTTCCAGTATGACGAGCTTCATGAGCAGTTCACATAAAACACATGCGAAAGGTGATGCGATTCTCAAAGAAGAAGCATCCGTCAATATCGCTCCTTTCGAGGTCAAGGATACCGAGATCCGATCTGCCGATAAGAACAAGGAGGTTGTTCGCCTCACCTTCAAATATGAGGGTTACAAATATGAAGTCGATATCCCAAGCCCCTCGAATAAGTCGTCTGTTATGAAGAATCTCGATGGCGGCAAACACGACCTGACTGTCGTTTACACTCCCAACGGCACTTTTCTCGCCATCTTCTCATCTGCTCAGCTCCATAGATGGATGGAAGAACTTCACGACGATTGGCCTCTCCCTTTGCTGTCCATTCCTGGCACACACAACTCACCAACATGCTTTACCGCCCTTCCTTCTGTTCGATGTCAAGCTGTGGACATTCCAGAGCAACTCCGAAATGGCGTCCGCTTCCTTGATATCCGGGTTTCTGTAAGCCCCAGCAGTGATGATCTTGCTCTTGTTCATAGTGTATTTCCCATCTCTTTGACTGGAACCAGGTACTTTAGAGACATGGTCGAAGACATCTATAAGTTCCTCGACGAGAACACAAGCGAAACCATCATCATGAGTATCAAGCGTGAGGGTACCGGCAGAGGTAGCGACGAACAGCTCGGCAAATACCTGAAGCACAGCTACGTTGATAAGAGACAAGACCGCTGGTGGACCGAGCCCAGAATTCCCACTCTAGGCGGTGCTCGTGGCCGCATTATTATCGTCCGACGTTTTTACTTGGATGAGGAGATGCAGAACTCATGCTGGGATGGCTGTGGTTGGGGTATCGATGCAGGCGACTGGCCTGACAATTGCGAAGATGGAAAGGTGGGTGAAGGAGAGCATATCCACGTTCAGGATTTCTACACAGTCACCGAGAGTCAGAACATCCAGAAGAAGATCGAGTTCTGCCGCCGACAACTCGAGCGCGCTGCTGAACAGACATTTGCCCTCACTGGCTTGAATGGCCACAAAGAGGGTGTTAATCTGCCTCCGTTCATCATCAACTTTCTGACAGGAAGCAACTTCTTCAATGCTACCTGTTGGCCAGAGCGCATCGCCGCCAAGGTCAACCCCTCTGTCATCGAATACCTCTGCATGTGTCATGGAGAGGAAGGCAAGGGACCCAACAAGCTCAAGATCGGCTCAGCAGCCACCGGCATCGTTGTTACTGATTGGGTGGGTCATAGAGATGACTGGGATCTGATCCGTTGCATTGTTGGAATGAATGCAAGGTTGCAGCTCATGAGGTCAGCACAGTAATGATAGGAATGGGCATTTGGCATTTAGATACCACGACACAAAAGTTTAGACATCATTTTTACTAGAATAGACACTTGGACATATCATTATTCACAATAGCAAGCACAAGATCATACAGCATGGGAAAAGCCTCGATGGTTAAAGAATAATATTCATTAAAGGGTCGTGATATTATTTATCGGAAGAGATGTATGAAAATTCTGATAACGTGAATCTGCCAAAGCTTGTTAGCTGCGATGTTCTCCAAAATATCTCATAAGAAAGAATATGAAGGGAACCAGATCAGTTCTCCAAGGTGAATAGGTTGTTCGTCACGATGAACTCGGATAAAGCTAATAATAGCGTTGTCATCATATGGTAGGGGTCGATGTGTATGAACGAAAAAGAAAGAAAATCCTTACCATAGATGCTGGAGAACTGCATTCGCGTATCTCTTGTTTACCTATGACGGAGTCAGCATGGCCGCATTATTTTTTGAGTGTAACATAAAAGCGCGAGATGCAATCTGTTCAAGTTAGTGATGAAGTCCCAAGCATGTCGTCGATGAGTGGTGAGTCGCGTACCGATCAATCAGAAGTTGACGTTGTGTTCATATCCCAGGATCCGAGGATCCCGAATCAAACAGTGTGAATACATTTGAAATAACTCATCACGAAAGAGATGGATGTGCAAGAGAAAGAATTCTTTGTCTAGGTACCTAGATCCTCAACAGTCAGCCACCGGTTCCTCAACCAGACATCGACAAGAATCCGTTTCCAAGATAGCCACGATCAGGTGACGAAGTATCAACAAGAGGTCCCACTACACACCCACCACAAGGATTTGTACGTCCTTGCTTTTCTAGGGCGGGAGGCAGCAGTACTCGTTTATGTCCGCCCGTTCGTTCAAATCTTCATCATACAGTGGCCAGGGAGAGCTCGATATGAGGGGGCAAAGAGCATTACCTATTGACAAACGCGAGTTAGCAATTGCGGTCATGATAGAGTGAAGCAAGCAAATGTGCGTTGTGATCTCCAGTCAGACAAGGCTGAAACTAATACAACAGTATCCACATAGTATATTAAGAATGAGGAATCCCTAAGGTGTCGTTTTGATCATCATACGGAGAGGGGGGATGTGAAGAAAGAAGAAAAAGTGTACCAACCTTTTGAGTTTGTAGCAAAAGTTGACGCGCTCGGCCGGCAAGCGCGTCCAGCAGATGAATAGCAAGTAAAACAAAACAACTGGCGACTGGTCAGTAAAGGATTCAAGACAAAGGCGTCCTGCAAATGCTGAAGTCCAAAGCTTTCTCAGTGTAATTCTAGAGATTGCTAAATCACCATTGGTTGGTCTGATTTGGATTGTTCGTGTATGATGTTCATCATAAAAAGAAGACAAGAAAGCAGGAGAGGAGTAGAGTCTTACCTAGAAAAGAGCAAAGGTCATGGCTGCACAGAATTAACAACGCTTCCGCATCGCGTGCGCGAGCCAGACCTTGAGGAATGAAGAGAAGAGGTTTTCAGCGAAGAAAGCACAAAGTCAAGAAAATTTATTGTTGGTGGAGGTTGGAATTGCTGACTGTACATGTGCCCTAGTCCGTTTTGGCTCTAGCTGGACCCCGCAATCCGCCACCCGACCCCTTCCGTGTGGCGCATGATGTGGCGAATTATCACCGCCATAAAGGGTCTCACAAACACCCTGGATGTTTGCGTTGTACTTGAACTCTCCAACCCATTTTCCAACCGAGTTGGAATTAAAACAAAACACAACTTCACTATGGCGTCCTTACAGGCGTTGTGGGGTCCAGCGACCCGGCAGCTCCTGCGAGTCGCTGTGGCCAAAACCACAAACGTGGTTCGGACCAAGCTCGATGTTATAGCACGGCCCCTGCAAAACCATCTTACACTCAGATCCGCCAGAGTTGCTCGACAGCCGATTCACCCCGTTGCTGCTCTTCGACAGCAGAGACGCCATACCGGTCGATGGTTTTCGAGCTCCACGGCCCAGAACGTTAACCGAGTCATTCGGCGGTTCATTAGCTCCGAGCCCAAGGCTGCCCGCTTCGACCGATCTAAGCTCCCAAGCTCCAACACTTCACGACGTGTTGCGCAGTTCTCGGGTCGAGCTCCTTTTGCCAACGCTCTCCGTCCCAATTTGACGGGCGGCGCTTTCCCCCGAAGTGCTGGTGGATATAGCCTTGGAGGAAGTGCTCGATACTTCTCCCATGGTCCGGCCGCTCCGGCCCAGGTCGTGCAGAATGTCTCTCAAGCCATGAGAGCATTCTTCCTTTCTGGACAGAAGCTCCGCTATGATGGACTCAGTCCTCGAGGTGATCGACAGTACCGAGCGGTTTCACCTGTTGAAGACCAGGCCACGAACAAGCTCTCCGCCTTCTCCAACAACACCCCCGGCGCTTACGTTGACTTCAACCTCAGCCCAACCGTTACAGCTCTTAGCCCTCTTTCTGCCGCTATTCCCTTTGCCTCCGAGACCTCTGGTTTCAAGGCCGAGGCTGCCGCCGCCGGTGCTTCTCTTAACACTGAGGGTTTCCTTGATGTTCTGGCTTCTGACTTTGGCCGAGCATTACAGGATCTCAGAGCGGTTGATACCGACCTCCGGAAGCTTGCAGTTTTAGGTGACCTTCCAGTTTTATTAGAAAAGCACAACACTCTTCGAGTCCGCTTCCCTGGCGTCGATGCTGAAACCATTGAGCGATTATGCGATGACCTTGGGATTCAGCGCGGTGTAGTGGGTCAAGACCCCAAGTTTGACGATGTTGCCGGTGTTCCAGTGGCCCTCAAGTTCCCATTTGCCCCTGATAGCGCCAAGCCGCAAAGTGTATCACTCCGGTCTTTGGAAGGTTATGATACTGATGAGATCTCGACCCTTGACGAAGAATATTTTGTTCACGCTGAGTGTCTGGACGAAATGGCTGACAACCCGTGGTTGGCTGAGGCTGACGGATACGAGACGATGTCACCTCCGGCCAGTTCAGTAGCTGGACAGTCGGAAAGCTACGAGGGTCTCGAGGGAATTTATCGGTTCCTCGAGGAATGTGACCAGGCCAAGGGAAAGGTTGGTCGAGTGAATTGATTTTGAGCGAAACGATACCAGAATGCCACATGAAAACTGTTGAGCATGTACATTTAACGACCGACACTCTCTACCCCTGATGACAGCAGCTAGATTTAGTATGAACCATAACTAGCATTACAAATTGATTTTCCTTGAGTACATGTTAGTCGCTTGTCCTTAGACCTAAACGTGTGATAGTCGTGACAAATGATGTCTATGTATTGTTGAAGTCTTACCCGAATTTTATTAATCGAGTGCAGGATCAGCCTCTACTTGTTCATAATTAGATAGTTCTATCGGGTAACTGGTTGATTTGTTCAATTGACGCATCAGGACGTGGTGAATTTGATGAGGGGGTAGCCAGGGATTGTTGAGGCTTTGGACTGGAGCGTTTTGGATTCAAGAGGTTGGTGCGAGTAGATACATCCTGAAGAAACATTGCCATTGACAGCATCTGGGCACAGCGATGCTCACATTCGATAGAAGAAGACGACATGGTGAGTTCTTCGTGTGTAGTGAGAGTGATGATGTTGGCGGTAAGTTGAGGAGCTGCAAAAGTGGATGCTGTTGAACTGATCAAGTTACCTTACCCTGTGGCAAGATTGCATTTTGGATATGTCGTGATTTGCTGAAGATGTCAGACTATTCTACCATAATGATACGATACAAATCAAATTACATATTAGTGACAAGTTGTAGTTTAATGCTTCTATATATTCGAGAGGGCTGGGTTTCCCGACATTAATTAGAGACTCAAGCACTATCGCGAGTTCAACGGAGATTTCCTTCCACGCTCCAAAATGCACCTTTTCGCAACTTTCTGTCAATCCTGAGAGAAAATACGTGAGCCTAAAGAGTACTACATATGAGACTCATTCCAAGTCAATAATTAATTGATAATACGTAAAATATTACTATCGTTGCCCATCTGACGCCAATTGAGGCTGCACCTGTCACACCTAGTACATACAACCATGAAATTCTGGCGTAGTGGGAATTTCCACTCACAACCTCTCACCCAATAACGTCTAATATGTCCAGCAAAGCAACACTTTGATAGCCCCTACCGATATCTCACAGAGGACAAAAATGTCAACATCACACCGTATCGGACAGCGCATATCTTACGATGGCGCTCTCTGCACAGTGAGATTCATCGGTGAAGTCGCCGGCACAACAGGGACATGGCTGGGCGTAGAATGGGACGACTCAGCCCGAGGCAAACATGACGGGTGCCACAAGGGCGTTCGCTATTTCACTTGTAAGATGAATCATTCAACTTCAAACAGGCTCATCCTTCCTGCGTTTGCTTTGAAAAAAACTGACGGGCTCTCACAGGCAAATCTAAATTCCCCACCGCTGCTTCATTTGTGCGTCCTTCTCGACCGGCTGACCCGCCGCGTCACTTCCTCGCAGCCGTGAATCACAAATATGCCGGCGAATACACGCTTCCAGACGGAAGGAGGGCAGCAGAGGAGATCATATTCTTCGGGAAGCGTGCTGAGGAAGTTGGGTTTGAGAAGATCCGCAAGAAGCAGGCCAACATTGGCGAGCTTACTGTGGTGATTCTTGAAGACCTTCAAGTCGCCAGTGCAAGAGCGGAGGACGAAAGTGAGGGAATCATTTCCAAAACATGTCCCAAAATTACGCAGCTGGATCTTAGTCGCAACCTGTTTGAGCGGCTTGACCCTGTCTTTGATATTTGCCGTGAGCTACCAAACCTCCAGCATCTTACCCTCAAGTTTGTGATATCACCCAAGAAAGGCGACCTGTTTGCTGACCGACCACAGTGGCAATCGATTTCAGGAAATCTTGGACAACAAAACTGAGAATGCTCTCAGTGACGTCAAGGAACTATCCCTGGAGGAAACGGTGATGAGTTGGGAAGAAGTTTGTCACATCGCAACAAAGTGTCCGTCGCTAGCCGCTCTTGATGCTGGATCAAACCAACTTCAGTCTATCCCGGAACTGAACTACGGCACCCTTCCGTCGACTTTGACATCAATCAATCTCGAAATCAACGAGTTCAGTACGTTTGTCGATTTCAGCACCCTCACTGCTCTTACTTCTTTGCGCAACATTCATCTCAAGGGAAACAACATCACTGCAATCGCACCAGAGGGTGTTGACGGCCCAATCTTTTCAGAAAGCGTCCAGTACCTTGATGTTTCATATAACAACATTCAGTCATGGACATTCGTGGATCAGCTCCCCAAACATTTCCCTGGCTTGATTGGATTGAGGATTGGCCACAATCCATTCTATGATGCTGCCGACGCTGATGCCAAAGCATCCTCTTCAGAAGAATCTCACATGTTTACCATTGCTCGATTGGCTTCACTCAAATCACTCAACTTCAGCCAAGTCACACCAGCTGATCGAACGAATGCTGAGATGTTTTACCTCTCTCAGATCGGGAAGCAGCTTGCAGCTGCACCGGAAGAGGCTGAAGCAGAGGTCTTAGCGCTGCACCCCCGTTACACAGAACTATGCGAGATTTACGGCGCACCGAACATTGTACGTAGGTCAGAGGTCAATCCTGCGTTTTTGGAGGCTCGTTTGGTCACTGTTGGCTTCCACCTAGAGGGAGGTGAAGAGAAAGCAACAAAGATTCCCAAGTCCTACGACATCTACGCCGTAAAGGGGATTGCTGGAAAACTCTTTGGCTTGTCGCCGCTTAAGCTTGGTCTTATCTGGGAAACAGGAGAATGGGATCCTGTCGCGGGCTTTGATGATCAAGAGGGTGAAAGCAGTGACGAGGAGGAGGCTGAGGAAGAGAGGGAACGCAAAGATGTCGATACGAACGCTGCTGAGGAAGAAGAAAACACAGGCAAACCAGGAAGATGGGTTAAGAGAGAAGTTGAGCTTAAAGACGGACCGAGGCAGTTAGGCTATTGCGTGGATGGCTTAGATGTCAAGATCCGTGTGGAGGCTTGATAGATGACACAAACTTATTTGAGTTGCATGTACCTCTGTGCTTGTTTGTACTGCAGCAAACACCGTCCATGGGTCATTTTACAACTGGCAAACATTTAACCGATCGATATAAAGGAACGACTACCCTAGGCTTATGTCTCTAACTTTTCTCAGCTAGAAACCATGGTGTTCGGTATTCTTTCCTCGTCATAACCACAGTAGTCATCGCCATTATGACTTTCGTCCCGAAGCCTCAGTTCTTCCTGATCAGACCCGGGGCCGAGAAGATCACGCCTACAGGCCAAATCATAGCTCAGCCTGCAACTGCTGTACCTCTCATTCCTGCCGACCTCTTACCCAGTTGGGTAGATGTCGTCGGCGTCCCGCGAAGTTTATCGCCAGACGAGACCAAAGACATGGGAAACTTGGGAGTCGTTCATGCAGAGCAGCATACATACAAACTCCGATTTACATCCGTTACTGAGGAGGAGGTTCTTGCAGGCTATGAAGTGGACGAAGACACCGAATGTACATCAATGACACTGCCAGATACCACCAACTTGAGTCCATCGGGGTCTCACGATGGTCATCAAGAAGACCAGAGCCCAAGGACATCCACCCCAACATCATCTCAGTCTCCCACACCCCAGAAGAAGCTCAAACCAGCCCAAGGACTCTCTGCAAGCCGTCACAACCCAGAAAACCAGCAGCAACAGCCAGCATGGCCAAAACACAATCCCCAGAAAGAACCACCATCAATCCCAGCCAACACCACATCTAAATCCTCACAACTACACTCGCCATGTCGACACTGGTGTCAACAAGGAGTCTGCAAATGGGGTGTAGACTGCCACCAGGAGCACACAATGCCCACTTCTTCAGCCGGCCTTGCAGAAGTTGGCCTCGCACAATTCCCTGACTGGTGGCTTCAAGCGCGGGGTGTCATACCTATGCCTCCAGAGGTGCTTCGTGCCGCGGATGTAACGAGTGCTCGCCGAATGGATAAGAAATCGGCCGGCTCTATGAAGAAGAGGCCGAAGTTTAGAGGTCGTGCTAAGCGTATCGACGTGCAACCGGCGGATCTGTATGGGAATTTGTCCTCGGCCTCGGCCTCCGACAATCTTGAGAAGGAGTTTGAGAAGAAGCTGGCGATGGGTAATGAAGTGGTGAAAAAGCCGAAGACGGAAAATGAAGGCATGTTGATTGAACTTTGAGGCTATCACCACTATTATGGAGACGCAACAGTCTGCATTAGCCGGGCATTCGGAATTTTGTATCCCCAATCATAGAATTCAATGGGAAATAGTTTCTGTCAACCAGATATTCATCACTTATCCATAAAACAAATTGCTAGCTGGCAGTAGGTAGCCTCGTAATACGACAACTATATGTTATCGTATAAGACCCGACCCGAACTACAACAAATGAGCTGACATCCTATTTCCGGTTTGGTTGATAATATGGCTTATGTGTACAACTTGTAACCTCTCATTCAGTGCGGCGGGTTTACGGGATACGGCATCGGGTTTATGTCATAGTGAAGGCTGTAATGCCGATGGATCGGAGTGGCGCAACACCATCACCGTGTGAATGGACATAGTTGATTGATAATAAACAAATTCAGATTAAATGCTTTGTCTCTGTTGAGTATAAATAAATCATTGTCTCTTCTCAAAACACCCCTCAAGACCTCCTTTACTGATATCATCAACACCAACTTCGTAAGACTCTAGTATTCTCGCTAACATGACTGAAATTCTCGGAAAGCAAGTCGGCCCCGTTGCCTACGGCCTCATGGGTAAGTGAATCACTGTTGAAGAAAGACGTAAGAAACCAACAATGCATAGGATTCACCTGGCGTCCAGATCCGACTCCTCTAGATCAGGCTATTGAAGCTATGCGCGCCGCCTTCAACAACGGCTGCACCCTCTGGAGCGGCGCCGAGTTCTACGGCACTACTGAATACAACAGCATGACTCTTCTCAAGGCATACTTCACAAAATATCCCGAGGATGCCGACAAGGTCACCATAGTCATGAAGGGAACCTACGAAGCTGAGACATTTAAGCTCGATGGATCCCCTGAGAATGTTCGAAGATCTATCGACAATGTGATTGACCAACTCGGCGGAACTAAGAAGCTTGACCTATTCGCGCCATCAAGACGAGATCACAAGGTTCCCTTTGAGACAACTCTCAGTGTCATCCAGAGGGAGTACGTCGACACTGGCAAGATTGGCGGCGTTGCTCTCTCGGAGTGCAGTGCTGCCACCGTCGAAGAGGCTGCCAAGATTGTCAAGATCGGTCTCGTCGAGGTTGAGCTCAGCTTGTTCAGCACAGACATCTTACACAACGGCGTTGTTGCCGCTTGTGCAAAACACAACATCCCCATCATGGCCTACGCACCTCTCGGCCGTGGCGTTAGTGCATCTACTTGATCTGGAACTTTCACATAACTAACAGTCATCACAGGTGCTTACTGGCCGCTTCGCTAACAGCTCTGAGTTCCAAGGTCAGGGAATTGCTAGCTTCTTCCCTCGATTCCAACCCGAAGCTTTCCAGCACAATCTCAAGCTTGTCGAGCAAGTCAAGGCTGTGGCCGCAGAGAGGGGCATCACCTCGGCACAGCTTGCAATCAATTGGGTGAGAGGCATGAACGGCCGCAAGGGACTTCCCACTATAATCCCAGCACCTGGAGCGACGACAGCAACCAGAGTCGACGAGAATGCTCAACACTTTCCGCTTTCAGGAGAAGTGATGAAAACTCTGGATGAGATAGCTGATGCCTTCGAAATTTCCGGCGGACGGTACCCCGATGGCGCGCCGATGGAAACTTGATGGATATCTGATGTCGAGTTAGAACCCGTTCATAGAACTCTTATGCAACAATGAATGAGGAATGTCGTTGATATTCAGCTGTAAATTGTCCACGTGTTGCCCAAAACAAAAAAGGCATTCGGAATTGCAGAATTCATAAAAATGAATGCCATCATAAAATGTTGATTGTATGTGTGTTTGGAGTGCGACCTACCAAGTTATGTTCGCGTCTTTTGTAGCAACATTCATCATGATTGAAGCAGGGGAGACGTCACCCTTTCGAATAGGTTGTAGCACACCCATGCTGAGCTGTCGAGTTCCTCGTATGAGTTGTATGAGGTTGGAGTTGAGTTTGAGCTCCAGTCGCGAAAAGTTGAGGATAATATTGATGTGGAGCTTACACGTGACATCATAACCGCCCAGCCTGAACCAGTTGCTGAGGGCATCGTGGGTCACGTACTGATCAGAATTCCGAAAGTGACCAATACAGTCAATTGTTAAAATAAAGTATCGGATGTAGAAGTTCTGGGGTATATCGGTAAATTCAGTTGAGAACTATCTCACAAGACAAGACGTATGCCCACTAGACTATGCTGCGCTCCATCCAATAAGGTCCCTAAACTATCAACGCACCATTGGAGCCGACTGCCTCTAATCGATTCACAAGCTTCTTCACGTTCGACCAGTCCTCGTTCTTCAAACTCTCCTTACCGCCGAGGCCACTGGCAACTTCAAACACCGTCAGTGAGCCGTCAATGCCACCAGTAGCAAGACGCTTTCCATCGTTAGGTTCCCAAGCAACCTTGTTCAGACTCTTCGAGAGCATGGTTCTGCCATCCTTTCGAGAGCTGGGTGAGATCTTTGACACAGGCTCCTCGGTCTCAACTGCAATATCCCAAAGCTCCAACCAACCAGCGCCGTCAACCAAGGCGAAAATGTTGGGCTTGACGGGCGACCACTTGGCGTCATACACAACATCTTCACGGACGAATTCAATTAGAGGCGAAATAGTACCATCGCCAGATCCGATCGTAGACGTAGCTGCAGGTGCTCGGACCTTCCAGAGCTTGACGCTCCAATCCAAAGATGATGATATAACCAGATCACCCAAATCCACAGGGCCCCTAGCAGGATGGAAGTCCACCGACATGACGGGGGCGGTATGTCCCTTGTAGCTGATTTTCTTATCAACGCCAGCCTTGGCACCGGCACGGTCGTATCGATGACAAGGGAAGATAGTACCCTCCTCACTACCCACGAGAAAGAACGTAGGATCTGTATCTGGGAAAGAGAGACATGTGGGACTCACGTCTTCGACAGCCACCTTGGCCTGACTAGGGTTCTTCAATTCGAGAAGTTCCTGGGGCTGAGCGAAGACATCCATGGTCCAACCACAAACCACACCATCGGTAGAGCAAGAGATGATGTTGTTGGCGTTTTGTGTACCGACAATGTCAACAGAGTAAATAGGGTGAGCGTGACCGTAACCCGTTAAGGGAGTCTTCTGCACCGGCGCAGCCTTGGCTCTCGTATCCCACAGCAAGACCTGGCCACTGTATGAACCACCAATGATCAGGTTGTTGTGATAGGGCGAGAACTTGGCAGTGAGAACATCCGACTGCGCAGTAAAAACGTATTCGGGACGATCTTGCATGTGCATGTTCCAAACCTGAACCAAACCATCCGGTTCGTGAGGAGCTGTCGGGTTTTTGGTATAGGATGCGAGAAGAAGCTCGTTGAATTTGGGCGAGAAGTCAATTCCACTGATCATGCGCTTCTTAGACCACCGCTCATCGAAGAATTGAGCCACTTCTTTTATCCTGTGTCGTCCCTTACCACCTGTATTGCCACTGTCCTCATCGTCGTCGTCTATATCTTGGCCTTGTAGAGCGTAGTCTGTAAGAATGTCGTATGTCTCTTGGTCAAGAGCCCTCTCGATAACCTTTGTAGACTTTTCAAGGAAATCGAAAAAATCGTCCGATTGCGCAATAGCATCGAGCTCTTCAGCAGTCCAGTTCCTCGAAGTTTGGTTTGCAGCCGCCCCTGAAGGAACGACACCGTCACTCAAAAATTCTTTGGTCGCCCGTAGCTCTTCTTCAACCTCTTCCCTGATCTTTTGTCGGAGTTCCTCCTCGCGATCCCGCTCTCTCCTGCTCAGCCTCTTGCTGGGCGTTGAAGTTACGACGGGAGCATCTTCGGTCTCCGAAATGAGAGATTGTGCTCTGGTTCTGGTAGGTGTTGTCCATTCCTCAGTGGTCTGAACACCTTTGCTGTACGAGAAGACCTCCTTCACTGGAGATGGCGGGCATTCAAAGACGGTCAGGAGAGGAGCGGTACTGAGACTTGGGGGCGGCTGGGCGGGGATATGAATGTTGCTAGGCGTGGTGACTTCGGAAGGTTCGTTGCTAATCTCGCCAGCGCTAAGGACACTGTTCGGACGGCTACCGCGAGGAGCGGGAGAGCCAGGCCCTCCTGTAACTGCTGAGCCAGGCCTGCTGTCACCAACAAGACTGTTAATGAGGGTTTCGATCTCGCGGCGGTTATCCGCTCTTCCAGGGGTTGGCGATATTAACTGTGATCGAGAAACGTCAACGAGGGGCACAAAGGCGGTAGAGTATCAGGGGACCAACGTCGCTAGAACTTCCTACGCTCCCACGACCTGCAGTCGCTGCGTTTGCTCGAAGCTCCCTTTGGCGCTTGAGCTCAGCGAGCTTCGCCTTCTTCGCTAGGATTTCATCTCGACGTTGCTGCATTGTGGATGTTCCACAGTCGCATCGCGGGACTGCTCGATGTTGGGGAAGCTATGATATTTGGAGGTTGTAGATCGTCGATGGATGAGCACGGTAATAAAAGATTCACTTTTCAAAACGAATGTGCAGTGACAATGGACAAAAAGTAAAACCAATGTCACGTCACAATGCTCAAGTAGAGCAGTCGTATGTACTTGTGTGGTTGTTTGTCGCGATAGAAGTTAACACTAGGTAATGAGCTTGCGATGGGGTCCAATTGAATCCATCCATGCGCAACGGGACTGGACTCAAAGGCACTCCAGGCACTTGCACCACCCAGAACCCCCTGCACATGCCCGACTGAGCTCTTAAATGTTAGTGGAGTTGGTGGTGATACGCAGTAAAGTCTAACTCCACCTACACTCAGATTTACTATGAGGCACAGCACGTGATCACTTTGGCCGGCTCGCAGGCTCCAGCTTGGCCGAGCTCCCCAGCCGCCAGCGGTTGGCTGGCTCTTTAGGTTGGCAGCGAATGGAAAAACTGCGACTTTTCCCGACGACTTTTCAATTCTTCACCTCAAGCCGACGCATCTAATCCCCTCGAGCCACTCCGACTGGGTCCATTGACAAGCCATTGTCGACCCCCGACTATCGTCAATACCGATCCTTTCGCTTTTCGTCCCGTCCGCCCTTTTTTTGCGACTCTATTCCCAATGGCTTCAACCGGAGTGAACGTGCGTGTTATCCTCCCCCGATTCGGCCGCTCGACCGTTTCCCAAGCCCGAGCTCTCGACGACATCGGATTATGGAATGCGAATTTTCGAGCGGGACAATTGGGTTGAATTGCATATGGATCATGGGGACTAATTGAGTCATTTATAGGTTTTGCGGTGGTCCGCCCTCGGCCTGGGCATCTTCTACGGCTTCACCCACCAGCGAGCGATTACTGCTTCCCAAAGGGCTGAGCACGCGCAGCACGAGTACGAGAAGAAGGAGAAGCTTATCCAGCAGGCCAAGGCTGAGTTTGCTAAGAAGAAGAACCCTCCATCCGGTGATGATGGTACGTCATATCCAATGTCGCTCCCAAGCTTCTCAGGCAATTGGCAGCGGCATATCACGCATATGCAAACCAGCAACACTTGACTAACTGATACAAAAGTTATCACCGATCCTTCAGACCCCAAGTTCGATCTTGAGAAGCTGCTGTTGAAGGTCCAGAAGGAGAGCCCTTAGATATTTAATAATGGCGCGGGGGAACGCAAATATGGATGACAAGGGAGGGAGAGAACTGAACGATAAGAGGTTTCGGCGAAAAAGGTTACCGCTAGGGAAACAGGTCCTGATGGGGCAATAATCCGAGCCTCGAACCAGACCCGATGTATGATTGAGGATATACGTGGCGGTCCTGCATAGATGTTTCCTTAGGTCCCTGTTTAACTCTGTGTACAGGTGTACAATATATCTACTTTAGACGGCAAAACGTCAATGGTCTTGAATACTCCAGTTATTGTGCTACTTTGGCATGTGCTTCTACTTGGGCGGAACAGACATCATTATCGATATAGGCTGTCTATGATATGATGTGTTACCATGGGACTAGCTTCTCATGTTAGGCTCGATTTGCACTACGGAGCCCACCATGCCTGAGCCAACTCACGATATACGATAAGACGATCGGCAAGATGATATTGTATCGGCATGCTGACTCTGACAACACCAGATATTTCTAAACTATAAGTAATACGACATGGCAGCTTACCCCTCACAGCGCTTGTCATAATTCATAACAATTCTCTCAAGACTATTGGCGAGGAATTGGCACTGACATGTAAAACCATAACATGACGTTTATCTCTTCTTTCAACTCCAATGATATCTTTTAATCATACAATACATTTCTGTTGTGTCACTGCACTTTAGAGGTCTTTTGTGCTTGCCTCGGATTATGGTCATTTGTTCATTTGGACATCAAATTGCTGGGATAGACAACTGCCATGAGGCTTTCCGTATGTTGTTGTTGGAACTTCAATGGGAATTCGTGGTATACTGGGATTGGCACTTATGCTGTCTACCTCTAGGTACCTACCTGGGTAGGCAGCTTTATGGAAAGGTCCAAGCTTCTACAAAGTATATGGATAGAAGTTCTGGATCGTGAAGCTTATGATGCAGAAGAACGAAAAACAACAGCTTTGAATGTCGTGGTTCAGCAAGTACCCAATGACGGGATCAGTGGTGTGGTAAGGTGTTGTGAAGTCGATATAAATTAGGTACTCTGTACTCCGTTAGTACCTTGGGCAGCATTTCTCGGGAAAACGACGGTTCAGGATGGAAGGACAACTGAGGAAGCTAGCGTTTCGAATTGGCTTGGACAGAACTGATGGATGAGTGAGTGTAACTAAAAGATACGTACCTTTCCGTGGGAAAATGACGCCCCACTCCATGGAACTTGACCTCCTGGTGCTTGTACCTAGCTCCCGCATTGTAAAGCGTAAAGCTCCAAGCTGTCCTTCTGGTGGAGTTGAACATCATCTCGGGTTTTGGATTCGACAAGTTGCATCAACCATTGTCGACAACTGCAGCCCATCATGACGGCAGTAACGTCAAAAAACAGCGATACGCTCGCTCTATTGACAGGAACCAACACAAGAACTCTTCTAAGAGTTCTTATCCTTTTCTTCATCGCTGGCGCAGCTATCTCCAGTCGCCTCTTTTCTGTGATTCGTAAGTGTTTCTCCCCTCATGATGGATGCATTATGCTGTCGCTTTCGCGTCGCTTCTCCCCAGAATTCTGAGGGTATCTCTAATTATCAAGATAATGTTTGCTAACTCACTGGAAACAGGCTTCGAAAGCATCATTCACGAATGTCAGTTCCTCCCGCGCCACGTACTAATCGACCAGCCCATGACCGCGAGCTAACACCATGATAGTCGATCCGTGGTTCAACTTCCGTGCGACCAAGTACCTCGTAGCCAATGGATTCTACAATTTCTGGGATTGGTTCGATGACCGAACATGGCATCCTCTTGGACGAGTTACCGGAGGTACACTCTATCCTGGTTTGATGGTGACCAGCGGCGCCATCTACCACGCTCTTCGTACGCTCACTGTCCCCGTCGACATTCGAAACATTTGCGTTCTTCTCGCCCCTGCCTTCTCTGGTTTGACCGCTTATGCCGCCTATCTCCTCACCAATGAGATGACCACAACGCCATCTGCTGGTCTCCTTGCTGCGGCCTTCATGGGAATTGCCCCTGGCTACATTTCCCGATCCGTCGCCGGTAGTTACGATAACGAGGCTATTGCCATCTTCCTCCTTGTCTTCACCTTCTACCTCTGGGTCAAGGCTCTGAAGAGGGGTTCAATGATTTGGGGTGGTCTTTGCGCCCTATCTTACGGCTACATGGTTGCGTCGTGGGGTGGATATGCCTTCATTACATGTCTCCTACCCGTCCATGCTTTTACTCTCATCTGCATGGGCCGCTACAGTGATCGCCTCTACCTCAGCTACACAGCGTGGTACTCTGCTGGCACGCTGGCCAGTTTTCAGATTCCTTTTGTTGGCTTCCTCGCTGTTAAGACCAACGAGCACATGCCTGCGCTTGGTATGTATACACCAATGTCTGCCATGAGCTCAAAACTAACAAGAATCCAGGTGTTTTTGGTCTCCTTCAAGTGATTGCCTTCATTCTCTTTATCAAGCGTGTCATTCCTGGTCGCCAAATCACCACCATGGCCATTGGCGCTGGTGTGTTGACTTGCTTGATTGGCTTGACCGGTCTGATTCTGCTGACCTCTCTTGGATACATTGCACCTTGGGGCGGTCGATTCTACTCCTTGTTCGACACTGGTTATGCCAAGGTTCATATTCCCATCATTGCGTCTGTCTCGGAGCACCAGCCCACCGCCTGGCCATCATTCTTCTTTGACATGAACTTTCTCATTTGGCTCTTCCCCGCCGGTGTCTACATGTGTTTCCAGAACCTCCGAGATGAGCATGTCTTCGTTGTCGTCTACGCCATGTTTGCAAGCTACTTCGCTGGTGTCATGGTCCGCCTCATTCTTACTCTGACCCCTGTTGTTTGCGTTGCCGCTGCTATTGCTGCTTCTCAGCTCCTTGAGACCTACATGCAAATCAACCAGCCTAAGCCTACGGCAGAGGATCAAACCGAGAGTTCCGAAAGCTCCAAGAAAAACAAGGGCTCTCTCCGCTCACTTTCAAAGCCATCTGTCGGTATTTATACAGTCATGTCCAAGGTCATGGTCGTTGGCGCTATGGTCATTTACCTGGTCATGTTTGTCACACACTGTACCTGGGTCACCTCCAACGCCTACTCATCACCTTCCGTCGTACTGGCTAGCCGTATGCCGGATGGTAGCCAGCATATCATCGACGACTACCGAGAGGCGTACCAGTGGCTCCGACAGAACACCGAGAAGGACGACAAAGTCATGTCTTGGTGGGATTACGGTTACCAGATTGGTGGCATGGCTGACCGACCTACCCTCGTCGACAACAACACTTGGAACAACACACACATTGCGACTGTCGGCAAGGCTATGAGTTCCAGCGAAGAGGTCAGCTATCCTATCATGCGCCAACACGAGGTTTCCTATGTCTTGGTTGTCTTCGGTGGTCTTATTGGCTACTCCGGAGACGACATCAACAAGTTTCTCTGGATGGTTCGCATTGCTGAAGGTATCTGGCCCGATGAGGTCAAGGAACGTAACTTCTTCACAGCTCGCGGAGAGTACAAGATCAACGAGGAAGCTACCCCAACCATGAAGAACAGTTTGATGTAAGTGTATACGTGTCCATTCTGAAAAGTGCCTTTAAGCTGACTTTTTCCCCTAGGTACAAGATGTCCTACTACAACTACGCAGGCATGTTCCCTCCAGGAAGAGCTGTTGATCGAGTTCGAAACACCGCCATGCCTTCCGAGGGTCCTTCTCTCGATACACTGGAAGAGGCTTTCACTAGTGAGAACTGGATTATCCGTATCTACAAGGTCAAGGATCTGGATAACGTTGGCCGTAACCACGTCGCTGCCGGCGGCTTCAGCCGAGGACAGAAGAAGAAGAAGGCACTCAAGAAGCGAGCTGCTTCTGCCGCCCGCCTGGACTAATGCGGGTTTGATTTGCTGGAAGCGGGGCAGAACGAAAGAGTACAGGGCTTTCAATGTTTCCCGCATTTAGACAAAAGTGAATTAAAGATGTATATCAATGTAAGAGATTTATCCGTTTGAAGGAAAGTACTTTTCTCTAGCATGACTTCTTTGTCACAACGGAAATCGTCACTGTACGTCCTGCATGAGTGTTTGCTGTGATGCAACATGAAAGTAAGGACGACGCAACAAAGACTCCCATAAACCGCTTATGCGGGTTTGCATGCTTAAGAAAAAGAACGCTTCTGTTTGCATTCTAGAAAAAGAGTTAAGATCATGTAACTTATGAAGCATAACTCTGAACGCTGTGAATCTCTTTCCATTAGGTAGGTAGGCTGTTTAGGCATTCACGACGTATATCTTAAGACTATAAAGTCGTATCGTAAGTATAGGGGTGGTCCACTTTCTCCTTTCCATTCTCTTCTTGATTGCCATCGCCAGTACCCTCATCGTCGACTTCGCTCTTTTGACTTTTGTGATATTCTCTACCTCGAAGAACATCAAAATCCAGAGAGCACTTTTAAAGAGATGCAGGGGTTAGGTATAGTTGACTTCACATGCAGGACGAGTGATGCCAAGGCTAACCTCTTGTTGTAGAGCACACTGTTTAGGGGTGTATTACTTTTCCACAGGAGGAGATCGATCATTAGATCATCGAATTTAGTGGCAGGGAATCTAATCTGTCCCTTGCGGTTGCCTGAATCTTTGCCTGTCTGCCAGCTACAATATCGAGTGGCAGTTCTCGCCAGTTGCCAACGGCCGCGCAAGTTGCAAGATATCCGACTTTCCTACGCACACGCACAAAATCAAAGAAAGAGGCGAAAAGAAACTGAACGAAATATTTCTGTGCTTGCGCAAGAATCTCGCTTGATCTACCTGCCTTTTCCCCGACCTGACTCCTTTCTCATTTTCACACCTCCACCCACACTCCTTCCAGATTATTGTTCTATATACCATAATCATCAACTCCTTGATTGTTCGCCTCTTCTTCCCCAGCCATATTCGTGATCGAGGCTGGGCAGTGAATCTTTTGTCACTCTTCGTTCACGCGCCGTATTTTTGGCACCGGCACAATGGGCCTCTTCAGCAAGTCCCTGCGGCGCCGTCGCCATCGAACAGGCCCAGAGGTCGACCTTTTGAGCGCCGCCTTTGGTCTCCCATTTCATCGCGGCGTGAAGCCTACATGCAAC
Organism: Fusarium camptoceras; assembly: GCA_004367475.1. Classification (NCBI taxonomy): domain Eukaryota; kingdom Fungi; phylum Ascomycota; class Sordariomycetes; order Hypocreales; family Nectriaceae; genus Fusarium; species Fusarium camptoceras. Next base: position 10,805 of record QGED01000175.1, on the reverse strand, counting down.
AAGAGTCCTGCTCGTATGCGAGTTGTTTATGCATCTGACACTGATTCCAGCGACGAATCCGAGTCTGATGAACCATACTCTTCATCTTCTGAGGACGAACGCGGACGACAACAGCACCGTGGCCGAAACTTCTCAAAAAGACCTCCAACGCCTCGCCGTATTGCTCCTGCGTCTCCCAGTTCTTCAAAGAAGAGCTCTGCACGAAAGAAGCAACATCGCCGACGTCACTCGGGAAGTTCGTCTCGATGCAGCCCTCGAAAGTCGACTCGCTCTCGAGCCTCTCGCTCAACTTCTCGTCGATCAAACGTTAGCAACATGACTACTCATCCGCTTATTCCTCTTGTACAAAGTTCTGCAACATTTCCGCCTCGCATTCCTGTTCATTTGTCGAAATCGCCTTGCAATATTGTTCAGTCCAAATCATTGCCTATTCCCACTTTGAGCCACCCTTTTGGAGTCCCAGTATGTCAGCCTATGCCTCAGCAACAGGTATACTACCATAACCCGATCAACTTTGGGCAACCGCAGCCAAACCCTATGGTTCGCGTTCAGACACCTCAATTTGTCAATCCAGTTATGCCTCCGCATGTCGTGGCACAACCACCTCCTGGCCTGGCGGCAGTCCCAGTGACTTCTACAGCCCCTAACAAGAATGTGATCTCGTCAGAGAGATGCAACACAAGCACCCCTGAGCCAGAGTCTCAGGCCACTGGGGCACCTAACCCCTGGGATAAAGATATACAGCGACTACAGAAACACATCGATGCCAAGATGGCTGATCTGTCCTCGGAGCCTCACAGCAGAGTCCTGCGCCGCGACCTTCGTCGCCTCCAGGATCGACTCAACACGACCTTGAACAAAGCTATCACGCATAGCAAGATACACTTTAAGAAGTCATCGCTCGGGTCGGTTAGCAGTCTTTCACAGTCGACCCTCGATAAGAACACTCCAGGCGGTATTGAAACCACACCTGTTCATGGTGTTGTCGTACCCATGGGCACAATTGCGGACAATCAGCAGCCACGATACCACGCCCAACAGGCCAAGAGTCCTCAACGTATCCCACGCCACCATGTCTGCTCAGGATGTGGAAATGTTCGCTCACAGCAATTCCATAAGCGATGGCCCCTGGACAACACGAAGAAATCTCCCAAGATCAGCTACTGTGAGAGTTGTCGGGAAGAGATGCACAACCGAGGTATTGTCCAAAAGTACCACTTTTGCTTCAATTGTGGAGGTGCGAGATCCATGGCATTCCATAGAGAGCACCCGGTACTGCCAGGCGAGCCTATCTTCGTCAACTATTGTGGCTCATGCACCGAAGAATTCAAAGTATACGAGAGCCTTCCGGACACCTCTGTTGTCAATGTTGTGAGTTTCCGATAACAATTATTCTGGTCATTTACTAATGCATTGAAGGTCACACCAAGAGTCGACGCATATATGGAAGTGGCAACTCCCCCTGACTCGGAAGAAGACTTGGATTCTCTTATTGCCAATCGTCATCAGCACCGCAAGAACGACAACGACAAAACCCGCAGCGAAAAGCGACACGAAGCCAAGCCTAAGCCTAAGCAACGCGACTCGAGTGTCGAAACACTTCGTGGAAGACGACGAGAGCCGCGTACTCCTAGAGTTCCCATCGTTGCGTCCAATGATGACTTGGTGTCTCCTGAATCGCCATACTGTCCCTCGCGAAGCACTAGTTCTTCTGACCGTCGAGCAGAGCGGAAGTCGTCTGGGCAATTCAGCTCAGACTCTAGTACTAACATGGAGGAAGCGAAGGTAAATGGAAACTACCAGTCTCCTTACGTCGAGGATTCCTCGTCAAGCCATCACTCAAGAGTAGCTACCCCGACTCCCAGCCTTCGTTCCAAGAAGAAAGATCTCAAGGTCGACCCCAAGGCTCATGAGTCCCGAAAAGAATTACCAGCTGACTTCGTGCTCAAATCTGCACTGGTGGGTGGTGAGCGTTCTTCTTCGGATGGATCTAGGAAAGCCCGAGCTAAGACATCAGAGGGGTCGCCTACAGTTCGTGAAAATTCTCTCGACTCTGACCGTTCTGACCCAAGTTCGTCCAAGTCCTCTGGTAGCAAAACTGTCAGATTCAAGCAGTCTGTCGACATTCGTACAGCCTTGCCGCACGACGGTGATGACTTCTCGGAGTCTGAAAGTCCTAGGTACCCTCGTGCCCCGCGGTCTCCTCTCATCTCTCGCAAGAAGTCTTCGCCTCACAATACTCGAGAAACCAACGACAAATATTTGCACCCACACTACGGCCAACCCTCGATGGTAACCCCGGGCTTTCACCGTGAACACTTGCACGTGCCGGATAGCTATCCTGGGACACCCTCAATGGGCTTTTCTAAGGGGGCATTCAGTAAGGACTTTGATGGCAACGGGCATTGGGATACTTTCTCAAGCCCCAGATACTCTTATGCAGACCAGTATTCGGAGAACTCTTTCCGTAGCTATTACGGTGCTGATGAAGACTTCGAAACATCAACACCTCGACCTTACAACTATGATCAGTACAGAGAATCGAGCACCTCTCTCCCATCGCGCCTTTCTCCTGGAAGCATTTTTTCTTCCTTCTTCAAGAAAGACAAGGCATCTTCAGTTCCTCCGGGTAACCGAGCAAGCCCACGAACTTCTGGTCACGACTTCAACGAGACTGCCAGAGACAATTAGGAACGCTTTGGCCCTCGCAGTTTCACCGACAGCCAGACCACTCCTTGCCCTCAGCGATCTCAGTGTTCCTCCAACATCTATAATTCGTTTACAGAACCTGAGTTGCATAGCTGGACAGACCAAGGGTCAGCTACTGAGACAGGCAGTGGTGTAGCTGCAAACAATCCTTATTACACACCCCGCAAGCGCAGTCGTCCAGAAACTTCTTACTGCGGTTCTCCTACCCGATCTGAGAAGTCGTTCAAGTGTGACCGCGAGTCGTCTTCATCCACAGAGTCTGATAAACTTATCTGGAAGAATGCCTTCAACCCTATCCCAACTGTTGAAGAGCCGGGAACTATCGGCGATTCTTCTCCTGAGAGCCCTACAGACCTGCTTGGTAAGTAACATGTAAACCCGAGTGTAAAAACCATTTCACTAACATCATTGTTTGTAGAGTTTAATGTTATCGTCGATTTTGCTTCTCCAGTTAGTGGTGATGTTGACCTGGAAGAATTGGAGTCACGCTCCAGCACGTCGGACAACTAGACCGACAACACGCATTATCAAATGCGAAAATAATTGTTTTGGTCAGCAAGTATGTCTGGGGCATTCTCTACGCAAGCATGCCTACTATTACGTCGCCACACTTCCACCCGAAAGCCTTGCCACGAGGCTTTCTGTTGAAACACGACCGAGGCCACGGATACTTTTACGATTGTATGAACGTTGAATAACTGGAGATCGAGCTTCTGGATGGAAAGCTCTGGATTACGGCAAGTCGGTCGACAGGAAAAGGACTGTCGGAGACATGATAATGAGTCGATATGAAGGGGAATGGTTGTACGGCCTGGCTTTTTCTTGGAACGAATGATTGCTACATTGTATTATTAGACGAAATGATTGAACGAGTAATGTGTATAGGAATTATGATATACAAAATGCTATCCAGAAACGTGGTACCATGCTCTTGAGATGTGTGAGTATCCTACAGCTATTTTATTTATCACAGTTAAATACAAACGTGTAAGATCGTAGTCAACATTTAACATTATGATGGTGCCTTTTTGTGTAATTTCTGTTTTCCCCGAATGTACGTTCCCAAGATACCGTGATAAGAGGGACCATCCCGTCTAGACAAGCCCTCCATTTCGCCTGAACCATCACGAACGTCGCTAAAGAAAGAAAGAGTATCACTTCGGTGACCTGCAGAGCCAACAATACTTCGTTTCAGAGCCCGTACGCCTGTCAAACGTCAAGAACAAGATAAGAAATATAATCGTTGCTCCATCTTCCCAATTTCCGGGCGCCAACTTAGCGTCTGAAACTTCAAAGAAAAGAAACATGCAAAACCCTCTCTAGTGCATTGTATGTATGTATGCTGATGTCGCGTTACTGAATTTGAAAACTGTTTTCCTGGCCAGGGCTTATGCGAGGCAACGGTACTCCGAGGAAATGGCTCGTTAGGGGCGCGCTGGTGGTCGAAGCCATGCGTGATAAAGGGATCTGCTTCGAGCTAAAATATGAGAGAGCTTCTTGTCGTTTCATCTCAAAAGCTTGACTCCGTGCTCGCTCTCTGTCGATGTTCTCTGCGCGTTCTTTTAAATCAGCACTGATTGCTTCTTCTCGCCTCTTCTTCTCTATGGCATCCTTGATTCGTTTCTCTGCCTTCTGGCAAGCGGCATCTAGCTTCTGCGCTAATGGTCTAGGTGCGAGTTCCAAAGCCTTTTTCTCGCCACGCGTCTGAGAAGAAGCACCCCAGAAACACTGAAAGTTAAGCTGTGTTTGCTTGCCATTTCTGTCCCCGGACCCCCAGATCGTTAAGATATCACCAGTGTGGACACGAGTCCAGTGATGTGAAGGGCCGCTGTGGTTTTTAGGATCAGATGAGGGAAGTTGATAGCCATTAATGTTGATACCAACGGAAGCTTTTGTCGAGATATAGAAACTATACTCATTTGGGTCACCTGAATCCCGAAGCCAAGGAGGAGACACTTTCGACGGGTCTCTCGAAGGATCAAAGCTGTCGTCATCTTTCCATAGTAATAGCTTGAAAGCATATTTAGGTACTCGAGACTCGTAAATGTCGCTAAACTGCTCGGTATTCGCTGGGCCACGACCAAAGGAGACCAAAGTGTCGGTGATGGGGATACTAATGCCAGAGACGCATGAATCGGGGTGAGAGTCAACGACGCCAACGAGCCTCTTATTAGGGTCTGGCTCTTGAACAGGGACGATGATCTGCGTATGCGTGGTAGGCATTGTGTCAGGAATTTGTGAGTCCTCTGGAGGAGCAGCGGTAGGGGGGTACTCAATGGCGCCGTCCGTCGTGCCCTGAGGTGTTCGGGAGCTCCGTCTCGTCTCACTAATTTGCGTTCCAGCCTTTGACACTGGGGAGAAATACTTCATTGCAAGATCCCACAACGGACTCCTACCCGGTGCAAACTTCTCGTCCCGGGTTTTTGCTGCCTGCTGAAAAGCCTTGTGTTGAAGATGGGTTAACTCCGGGTAGTTGAAGTGCCATGTCTTCTTGTCTTGCTCCCAGAAGCACGTCTTGTTGTAAGGTTGGTCGATTTGGCGTCCTGACGGCCTCCCAGCTGGAGGGACCTGAACCAATAGTTGATACTCTTCGACTGCCTCATCTGCCAGGTCTTCAACATTACTCTCGGACTTTAATCTTTTCATTGTAGGTTTTCCGCGTGGAGTGCTCTCATCGATCTCATCACTAGTGTCGTGAGAAGGGGGCTTGCGTTTGCTGGTGTTAAATTCTGAAGATTGCAACGAGAACTGGGAAGCTCCAAGAAATTGCACACTGGGTTCATCGCCACCCAGACTTTGCGATGCCACATTCTCAACGAGGCTTTGAAGTTGATCCTCCGACTGCTTTTGAACCATAGAAGCATTACTCTGACGGTATGTTCGGCGATTCCTACTCCGAGGTGTAGCATCTTCGTCTGACTGGTAAGCCTCATCTTCATCCTGATTCGGAATCTCAGTTTCACCTGTGCTAGCGTTGCTCTCTTCAAGGTTGAGGTACTCGTCTGGGATTACACCAGAACTGCCAATGGCGGAGGCACCAACTTCCCCGAAAAGCTTAGGTCTGTTTGTTTCTGGCAGCACTGCCGTAGTTTCTTTCTCAGACTCCTCACCCATGGAGTCGCTAACTCTGTCTTCCTCGTAATGCCGGGCCTGCAGCTGAGAAAAGTTATCAAACATGTCGTCGTCCGAAATCTCGTCGAAAGATTGAGATGCGTTAATCACTGACTCCTGGCCGGTATACCAAGGGTGACTTTCGAGTTCTTCCACTGTCGCTCGGTTTTCCGGGCGTCTCTCGAGCATTCTACAGAGAAAATCGATAGCTTGGTCTGACACTTCGTTTCTTTGCAGGGGAGAGATGTTCAGCCGGGTAGTCATGATCTTGTGTAGCAACTCAGAGTAGCTGATGCCACTCTTAACTGGATAAGGGGGTGATGCGGTCAGAGCATAAAACAGCACACCGCCCAAAGACCAGATGTCAACAGCGTGGTTGTACCTCTGACCGGGAGGACGTCGCATCTTCTTACCCCGGCTACGTACTCCATTGTCATCATACTCGGCATACTCTGTGTACACCTCAGGGGCACAGTACAGTAAAGTGCCACAGAATGTTCGCAAGAAAGTCTGTTCACTGTCCACCATTTTTGACAGACCAAAGTCGGTAAGTTTGAGGTCAATAGGATTGAGAGAGTTGATGAGGATGTTGTCTGGCTTGACATCGCGATGGGTAATATTGTTGGCGTGGAGGTATCCCAAGGCACTTAGGAGCTGCCCTGACATGGTACGGACAACATCTTCTCTGATAGCTTTGTGGTCTGAGATAAGTTTACCCAAGTCGCCACCAGGGACGAACTCCATGATGATGATAAGCAATCGGTCATCCCATTCGAAATGCTCCATATAGCGAACGATATGAGGCTGCGAGACAAACGTTAGAAATCATAGGAGCGAGTCCGATATGTTGCAAGACTTACATGTTGAACCTTCTGCATGATTTTCATCTCATTCTCGACTTTTTGGTCAAGCACGCCGTTCTTTATGAAACGACGCTTCTCGATTTCCTTAGCAGCATAGGGCAGTCCGTCATATTTAGAAGTGACCCTGTGGACGACTGCGAACGCACCCTTTCCGATGGACCCGATTCGATTGTACTTACCAGATCCTGTCCATTCACGGTTGCCTTCTCGTCTCTTGTTTGATTTATGGGACGGAGGCGGGGTGACTTCGTCCGTCTCCTCTCTCTTAAATTGGTTCTGGGCCGGAAGTTTGAAGAGATCAACATGTCCCCCGGGTCCAGGGGTGATGGTATCATTCGTACGCTTCATTCCGTGACGAGTAAAGAAGGCTTCCACTTTGTCGGTATATGCTTGATCGTACTCATTATCACGTCGTGGTATCCGGACCCTGAAAGTCAAGTCTCTAGCTTCTTGATGGAGGTATACCCGGATGATTGAGCCAGAACTGAGAACCCATCTCAAAGTAGGCGGATCAGTCCTTCCTTTAGCTGTAGGATTGGAGGTCAAATGATTGCCATCAACTATGGTGCCATTTGTTGACTGATCCTCAATCATGACAGTGCCATACTCGTTGACGTATATTCGAAAATGGATGTTGCTGACTCGTTTCAGGGGATCGTTTACAAATACAACATCGCATCGCATAGGGTTGCGACCAAAGACGAAGCCAGCAGTCGGGTTCTTGAGTTGTGACGACAGTCGGAGGATAATGGCATGACTGCCGTTGCCTTCTGGGTTGGCGAGAAATCGGCCAGCCTGGTCTTCGAGGGCATAATCGGGCTCGACACCGTCCGCTTCGTTTTTGCCAATGATATGAGGGGAGTTTTCGTCCACCAGACGTTCAAGTTCGATGCGGGCCGATTCTGAATGTGGGTAGAGAACGCATATTATATCGGAGATGTCGTCGTCTGAGAAGCCCGAGTTTTGCTTGCCGATACGGCGCGGGTCAATGACATTTTGCGTCGCTTCCGTGAGGAGGTCAGCGCAGGCAGAAGAGAGTGGATGGGAGAGGAGGCCTACCTTGCGTTGGCTCGTCGCCATCCATTGGGAGCGACCTAAGCAGCTTACGCCACGAAGCAATACAAGACTGGCGTCGTGAAGTTTAACAAAAGCCAGTTTCAGGCAGAGTATTTGGCTTATAAGAGTTCGAGGCGGTCGCGGGCGCAAACGCTACAAGTTGGAAAGTCGTTCTTTAGATACAGATTGGGGTAACTTTTCGATATCGTGAGAGAACCGAACTGATGTTTGAATGCCTCGGTGCGGTTGAATCGCAACGCGGGCTTAACAGCGTGAATAGTGAATATGCAAAAAGTAAATAAAAGAGGAGGTTGAAGAATCAAGAATCAAGAGTCCAGAGAGCGGGACAGGATGGAAAAAGCAATGACAAGGGACTATTGAGGTTCAAGTAGTATGACTTAGCCGTCTAGTAGATTGGATGGCAGGGACGTCACGACAAACAATTCCTCCCCTCAAGGAGACTAGAACAACTGCCTCTGGTTGGTTGGCAGCGATCGGAACCTGGTCTAATAGCGGTCTCTGGCCTATCCCATGGCCAATTGCCTGTGAGTTAGGCACCCTCTAGCGATCAGTTCCAGGCTGCTAAATCCCGAGGACGCCCATCGACATGGGCATCCGCGTCCCACTGCAGCGGGGAGACGCCGTTTGAGTGCCGTCACGACCCTGTTATTTGACCCCTTGCTTAATGGAGTGGAAACGGTCCATACAACACGTTATGGATGCCTCAGCAACCAGAAGGAAAAAAAAAGTCGAGCTCATGATTTAACAAAACAAGGTCACATCACGTTAAATCCACCTAACACGGGCGCGTGGAAATGGTACTCGAGGCGCGCTCAAGTCACGCGCTTCAGGCTGTCGCTTTTCTAACAATAGACAACCAACGACTACAGGCGTCGACGTCAGCCTGTCAGGCGCCAGCTAGCAATACTTGCCCTCGAGACTTTCCTCCAGAGCTGAGCGGGTCAAGCAAAGTCACTGGACAGCAACGCCTGCCAAAGGTCTCAGCGTAGCCCACGCTTCGCCACGATCCAACCTAATAGCTTTTGATTTGATTACGATTGCTGCAACCTCAGATCGAGATAAGCCCAAGAACATTCATTATGCACGAAATAGGAACCATGGGCTTTGCGTTGCTGGATTCAACTATCGCAGTTTATATACGAAGATGGGTTGGTTATAATAATAAGTGGTTTGAAAAGCCCACTCAAAACGGCATACGGTGTTCTTAATCGCGTAGATGTTCTAAGGAGAAGAAATGCTAACTGAAAACTGTATCCATGATAATAAAAATGCGAAACGTCCCGAGATAATGCAGCTCTTCTTTGTATGCCCAAGAGTTTATGCAAATTGATTTCAACCCATGACCGCCAAACCACTCCGTTCCTACATGCCCAAAACGCCATATGATGCGTCCATTTAGTTTGTAATCTAAGTCGCCATATGCCATACCCATAAAATAGTCATCATGCAGTAACTTCACAAAATCCCTGTCACAAATACAGGTTAGAACGCTTGTCCTTGATACTGGGGATGTACGCTGCGAGCCTGCTGGGTCCCGGCCGACGGGCCATATTGGCCTTGAGGTGGCACGAAACGAGGGTCAACCTGTTGAGCAGCCCGTATCGGACGTGAGAAACTGTTCGCCTGTTGGGGTACTGCTCCATACGATGAGCCACCCGGCGTATACTGGCCAGGGGCTTGCCCCATAGGGCTGTATGTGGACATATTACCAGCACCCATCATTGGCTGCTGGTAAGGTTGTTGGTAGTTTTGTTGGTGTGCCTGCTGCTGGTACGCCATCTGCTGTTGCTGGGCAAGTTGATGTTGCATCATTTGCTGCTGAGCCATTTGTTGCTGAGCCATCTGCTGCTGATGGGCCATAGCAGCTTGTTGTTGCTGACGTTGGTTGATCGCATGCTGAACGGCTTGACTGTTCATCCCCTGCTTCATTTGCTGCTTCTCTCGTTCTCGAGCTTCAATAGCACCGACTAAGCCCGATCCTGATGAAGCCTGTCTCTGATGACCCGGCATAAAACCCTGAGATCCTTGCCTCTGATGTCCAGGCATGCTGATCAGGGGTTGACCAGTCAAGCGGGCAACATGTTCCTGTTCTCGAGCACTAAGATGACTCGAGGTCTCTCCAGAGCTTGCAAAGTTCAGCGTCGAGTTCGCACCTCGAGATCCAGGTCGCTGTAGCAGATCGGCAGATGTGCTTCGAGAGTGTCGGCCGTTCTGAACAGCTTGGAGCACATCAGAGGAACTAGTTCGCTTCATGCCGGGGCCAGGAGTGCCTGAGCGATTGCCGCCCATGCTGTTTCCAGATGTGGTGCGGGCATGAGCAGCTCTCTGTTGTACGAACTCCTCAGCACTGAGGCCATGAGAGCTCGCCGGAGGAGCTGTCGCACCTGGTGACCATGCCATAGTACGCTTCGTCTCTGGGGACTCGTTGTGACCTAGAGATCCCTGAGACGCTGAAGTTTTGTGGGGAGGGGGTGTTGGTCCATGGCCTCCAGGAGTATGAGGCCTACCCTTAGTGGCGCCATAGTTGATGGTTGGACCGAAATTAATATCTGGAATACCATAACCATCCCGGGAACCATCTGTTTCTTCAGCACCACCAACAGTCTTCAGAACACCAGCACGAGGCTTAGGTTCACTATATTCATATGTATCAACAAAGTTTCTGAGGCTGGTTGTAGGTGAATTGCCATCATAGTGGCTGCTTTGGTTACTCATCTGGCTCTCCAGTCTGCCCGGCGGGGGTGGTCGCCTTTCAGAGTTTGGGGTACCCTGGCGAGGTGTTTGGCGGCCTTGATCAAACGCATAATGATCTATAATCTCATTTGTAGTAATGCCACTGCTTCCAGACATAGTGTTTCCCTTAGTATTCTCGAAAGGCATAGGTCCTGGTGGCGCAGGTCCTGGCGCAGGTCCAGGCACGGGCTTTCGATGCGTCATTTGTCCTGGGGGGCCATTAGGAGGGCCGTTCGGAGGTCCATTTGGACGAGATCCTGGTGGTCCATGAGGGCCAGGAGGTCCTGGGGGGCCGGGAGGGCGACCTGGTCC
>QGED01000174.1:0-78630 GCA_004367475.1 Fusarium camptoceras | reverse complement strand
GCCCCCCCCCCCCCCCCCCCCAACTACCTATTCATCCATCATGGTGCGCAAAGCAGCTGCTTGCCAATCATCCACTCAAGACACAATGACTAACCAATATCTCAAACAGTCATCCAGTAATCGCCCTGAGATAAGTCGCTATGAGACCACGGCGGTATACACCCATCCCGAAGCCAAAGTCGATATCGTCCTCGTTCACGGCCTCAATGGGCAACCAGAATCGACATGGACCGCAAACAACAGCGTCTTCTGGCCGCTAGATCTCTTGCCAGCGGCCCTCAAAAACTCCCACGCCAACATCATAGTGTACGGATATAACGCAGATGTCTATTCCAGTTGCAACGACCGGACGCCCAGCAACAACTTCATCTATCAGCACGCACAATCTCTCGTCACAAATCTCACATTCCATCGAAGAAGCGAAGGGACTTTCAAGAACCCTATCATCTGGGTTTGTCACTCCCTAGGAGGTATTCTCGTCAAGCGAGCTCTGCTCTACTCCTCCGATACCCATGAACCTCACCTCCAAGATCTCCGATCCATATTTGTGTCGACCTTTGGACTCATCTTCTTGGGTACACCGCACATAGGATCGGATGCGGCATCTTGGAGTCTTGTGCTGCAAGCTATGGCTGACGCTGTGATTCCCAAAAGGTTCTTCTACTCAGAGCCTGTTCTTCTGAGAACGCTCAAGAAGGATAACGAGACGCTTGCGAATATCAACAATCACTTTTTGGATATTTATCAACGTTTTGAGATCCATATGGTCCATGAAAATCAGAAAACAGATATCAAGGGCATAAAGTACGTATAATCAAACCCTTCCTACCTAAGGTATATCCGGATATTAGAAAGATTGACCGCCGAGAGGCTGAGGGACGAAGATATATGCATTTTATACCATTTCAGATGGGCGTAGGCTGCTTTATTTCGTCCCTTAGGCTCTTGGCAGCTAACTTTCCTCATATCCAGTTGGCTTCTCCCTTTATTTGTGCAACAGCGGACTAACAGTGCAACAGGGTTACCATTGTAGATACAAACTCGGCCGGACCTCTATTGCCGGGAGTGACCTACTACGGCATCGAAGCAAATCACTCCAACATGTGTAAGTTCGAGAGCACAAGTTCTCCGGGGTTTCGAAACATCGCCACTACGATACAACAATGGGTGGTCAAGGCCCCTTATCTGGTCCAAGGAAGGTGGTTTATTGAGGAGCAAGAGAGTCATAATCGTGCTATCGCAAAGGTCAGAGAGATCATGTCGTCTTATCCTTCCAATGATTCGATACCGGCACAAACGTGCTTCCAAAACGAAGACGATGAGAGTGGGAGTAAGGAAATCCAGAGGATCATGGGGGGACGATCAAGTCAACACAGTTCCAGAGTATCACACGAAGAGAATTATAACCAGTTAGATGATCAGGATCGCGGATTTGTTCGTCACAAAGCAAGACACCCCGAAACGTCCTTGAACGCAGACATGAATCAATGGGCGTCGGGTTCACCTGCCTCCAGCGACTCTATGAACATCCTTGCACCTTTGCCTTCGTACCAACGTGTGCCGTCTCATCGACAACTGCTTTCTACTGGCGAGAGCTTCTCTACACATCTGCCGAATAGTTTCTTTGGGGGTACCCTTCATCCTCCATCGGCTGCTCATGGAGGCTATAGATCACAGCTAACGTTACCCAATCCCGCTTCCAGACCCAGAACGGCAAGCCCACATACGCCTGCCTTTCAGCAGGTTGGCTATGTGCCCCCGGTGGTAGCTGTCAATGCCGCTCCTGGTTATTCAGTCTGGCAGTTGCAACAAGGACAAGAGAACTACCAAGGGGTTTCTCAACCAGAGGTCCTCTATCCTCCAACACAAGATCTTCCCGCTGAGAGCACAGGAATGGCGAGGTCAGGGTCTGGAAGCTTTCAGTTCAACGTGTACCCTTTCCAGGCGGGACAATCGCAGTCCGCGCACCTTCAGACTTTGTATCCTTCGGAGATCGAGTCGCCACCCCCCGGGAACAAGAATGAGGGGACATAAGATCGGGGAGGATGAACAGTTAGCTTTCAGTATAGAGCGAGAACTTTCGGAGTTGAAGGATTCAGGCCGTTAGAGAAGGGCCATGTATTAGTATTTCTTCGTTTGCTTACTTCTGTACAAAGAAGATCATGTGGGGATTTATAGAATAGGTTCAGACAGATAGGCGTTTAAGATACCAACAATTGATGTTGCACCGTCACCTTTGTCGAGTTATCTCTGTGACTTCTTCGCGCAGTGACAAAGACTTGCACCTCAAGATATTTGAAGCCAATATGGAAGCTACCTGGCATTCTGAGATACAAACGAGGATCCCTACTTGCCTTCGAAGTTTTCGTTATAGACCGCCTTTCTTTAGTAAGCCTGCCAACTTGATTATAGCAAAGTATGCGTTAGTATCTTGAGTTTCCCCCAGGCTGGGCATGAGCATTAGATATAGATTATATTGTGAGTCATAAAGTATAATACTCCATGATTTAAGAAGCAAATTTCTTCTCAGCTTTGCAGTCAATCCTCCATTTATCCATCACACCTCTCACATTCTCACTACCTGAACCACACAAAAATCTCAAAATGCCGTCTCTCAGAGAAAGTATCGACGTCCATAGCCTCGAGGGGGAGCCCTTTGAGGAGGAGTACAGAAGTTTCCTGCTTGATCCTCACGAAGCCGATACCTTGGGGTAGGTCAGCTTGATATCGTGCTGTCATATACGACCCCATTGAACCACTAATCACTTCCCTAGAGAACCTACCGTGCGCAACATGAAGCAACACCACATAATCAGCTCTTGGAAGCTCAGAATGGCCAACAGAGGCTATTACATTCAGTCCAAGATTCTTCATATCCCAGATCAATTCGGCTTCTTCACCTCCGGTCCACCTCCGAGCCAAATATGGGATCTTGAGAGAGTGCTCGTGTCGTCGGCTCTCTTATGTCTCTTTAGCGTTCTGGGGGTAGTCCTTTTCGGGGTTTCATTATTACAGGGAGGTGTTAAGTGGAATGTAGTCGCTGCTTTCGCAGCAGCCGAATCTGTGTTTATTGGGTTTATTTGGGCTTTGGCATGTTTTGAACATAACTTCTTTCCTCGAGACAACTGGGGGACTTGGGAAGTGGAAACCATAGAGAGTGATCTATCAGCACATGAGGACAGGCACATGGATTGCTGGGGGTAGACTTGTTATAGAAGAACTACAGTTGAGTATACCAGATGCTGTTGGTATGTTGAGGAAGTCATCGACTAGTTGAATAATACCTACTATTGCTAGACTCAATAAAATCTCCCTTGCAGGGCTTAGGTAGGGATCTAATCTACTCGAATCGTTTCGCAACTTCTGCCGCTTTCCAACTGCACATCACCCCTGATGGCCCAGTGTGGTGGAGATTTGTCATAGATGAGCTTCCTATACCAAATTACATCTACATTCCCTCACATATGACCATATCTACCAGAGAACTCGGGATCCCATCAAGTTCATTCATTCTAGACAAGAGTCTTAGTATTCTAGGGTCAGAACCTCCATTTTCAGCGACATCTATCAACCACTTTTACAGTTATCAAGACACAAGTAGCATTAAAATTAACAGTTTCAATCATCGTCCTTTATCTGCACTACTATGCGCCCTTTGAACGAAGCATCCTCATACATATCCACAATGCTGGGGATCCTGTCAAACGGTATAATTGTCAAATGCGATCTTACTCCAACTTCCTCTACTATTCGCATCATTCTGTCCGTCGCTTCCTTCTCAGCGACGTAACTGCCCCTGATGGACAGCTCCTTAAAGACAAGCGGAGCAGCGTCAAATTGCCAAGGATTCTGAGGAAGCCCCAGTATCCCCAGCGTCCCTTTGATCCTGAGGATCTTGAGTGCCCAGCGATTAGCCTCGAGTGACGGCGTGCACACGACTGCTGCAGCGACCCCCTCGCCCTTTGTGAAATCGTAAATGATGTTGGAAGCATAGTCCGTATCAGACGAGTCCACCACCAGATCAGGCTTTAGTTGGTGATTTTCCACATCCTCTGCTAGCTTCCTCCCAGCTTGTCTACTATCCACCGCGATAGTTCGGAAACCCAGTGCTTTGGCAAATTGTACACCAAGGTGCCCGAGTCCGCCTATACCCACAATCGCCACTATTTCACCTTTGGAAAGTCCAGATGTCGCGGCCTCGAGAGATCCCCAGACAGTGGCACCCGCGCAGGTCAAAGGCGCGGCCTGTTGAAATGAGATTGTATCAGGGAGTCTGACCGTCGTTTCGGGGTCGGCAGAAGCATAGTCTGCAAATCCGCCGTCATGCAGAAATCCAGCTGTTTCGCGGCCGTTGCAAAATCGTGGATCAAGCTTCTCTCCTTTTCTCGCTGTCAATCGGCATCCTACGCAAGAGCCACATGCATGCTTGAAGTTCAAAATGCCAACTCGATCTCCTACTTTGAGATCGCCCTTGTAACTGCTGCCAATCTTGGCAATGGTACCCGCTATTTCATGAGATGGAATAAGACCGATGGGCGCTGGTGTCTCAAATTCACCTTGCAAAGCTTGTAGATCTGAGTGGCAGAATCCAGCAGCGTGCACACGTACAAGAATGTCTGTATCTCTGATAGAGGGTAGAGGGCGCTCCCCAAGAGCATATGGTTTATTGTGCTACCTGAATGTCAGCTAGATCTAGTAGACTAGTTGTTTGGATCACCTTGGGCTTGATTGACTGACTTCTGCAATGTAGGCTGCCCTCATACGAGACGGTAGTTCAGTGTCGGAGACCATATTTACTTTGTGCCCTTTCTCCATCAAGGTATCAACCTGGGAATCAGCTAGATACCGGTTTAAAGAGCGATGCCAGCTGGTATGAACCTAACTCATGCGGGTAAATATATGGGGGCTTCCAGTAGGAATGCCACACAGCTGTTTCCTACCTACTCCAGCGTGGTGGAGTACCCCAACAAGGCCTTGGAGTCGGGTTTCGGGTGACCCCAAGCTACTCCAACCGCTTAGATGTAAGTTAGGTATGGACCTACAGTTTACCATCAGGAACAATGTACTTTCAAGCCATGACAAATAGCTTGTTTATAGATATGGATAAATGGAATGGGTGTTTGAAATCTTTATCTCTTGATTCAAAGCCTACCTATATCAAGCCCCGCTAGATCAAGCTATCTTATCAGCCAGACGCCCAGATCTCCATCATGTCCGTCTTTTTCAAAGAGATTCTACCGTAGGTTCTTACTCTCATCTCAATTGACAACAGTACAAGATGCTAATTGGCTGCAAAGAGGCAACCCTGTTCGGAAGGGTGATGTAGAGGCTCTTCTTGACCCTCTAGAGCTCACCATCCGCCCCGAGGAATCGGCAGACTATCAACTCCTCCTCGCTGCTGTCCACGATTGTGCTGAACGGATCTCGAGTCTACCGGACTACCAGCCCATTCCGGACACTGAAAGATTTCCCCGCCAACATGTTCGTTTGGCCGAAAAGCATGAACAAGTCTTCGGTCATGCTTGGGCACACCGTTTCACCATTCATGGCGACAAGACATCACGCTCATCACTCGCCGGCAAATTGGTCTGTCTGAAAGATTGTATTGCTGTAGCTGGTGTACCGCAGTTCTTTGGCAGCGACGCATTCCCAGCATGGACACCATCCACAGACGCTACCGTTGTGACAAGGTCTCTGGAGGCTGGAGCTGTCATTACGGGAACAGCGACATGCGAGAACTTTTGCAACTCGACGTCGTCCTTTACCAGTGCTCAGGGCACTATCGATAACCCACGCAAGGCTGGTTACTCAGCTGGTGGCAGCACCTCTGGTGGTGCCGCCCTTGTCACAGGTGGTCTGGCCGATATTGCCATTGGAACAGATCAAGGTGGAAGTATTCGCGTACCTGCTTCCTTGTGTGGCTGTGTGGGATTCAAACCGACACATGGGCTCGTGCCGTACACTGGTATCTCGAGTGGCGACCAGATCGACGATCATGCCGGTCCGCTTACAAGGACAGTAGACGAGATTGCAGCCTGCTTGGATACTATTGCAGGTTACGACGGAATCGATGATCGATCTCTTGGAGCGGCGCCGCATGGGTCATTTGGCTTCCTTGAGTCACTGAGTGGCGCAAGTCTACAAGATGTCCGTATCGGTGTTCTGAAGGAGGGATACGATAACAGTCTCATACAACCGGGCGTCAAGAAGGCCTTCTTCGAAACGGTAAACAGACTTGAGTCTCTCGGAGCGATAGTCCAAGAGATCTCAATTCCTATTCACAAGGAAGGCCCTTCGGTATGGACCATTCAACAACGCATCTCAGGCTCGGCAGGCATTCTAGGTCAGGCCAACGGTCGCCGAGGTCTCTACTTGACTGAGTTCGAACAGGCTCGTCTACCTTGGACCGCTCCGCAATTTGAGAAATTGTTCCCCTCAACAAAGAACACAGTTATCAATGGCTTGTACCTACAACGCACTTTCCCCGGCCTCTATTCCAAGACGGTCAATATCGGAAGACAGATCCGCGACGCGTACGAGACCAAATTCAAGGAGTACGATGCCATCATTATGCCCACCACGCCGTTTGTCGCACCACGACACGGATCGAGAGAATCTGTACTCAAGTCGTTCGAGCCTAGCATTGGTATGACCAATAACACAGCCATCTTCAACGTCACAGGCCAGCCTGCGCTGTCGCTGCCGATTGGGTGGTCACAAGCTGTTGATGACGAATCTGTCATGCTGCCAGTTGGTCTACAGATTGTTGGAGGCCTTTGGGAGGAGAAAAAAGTGCTTCGTGTTGCCAAAGCTCTGGAAAGTAGCTTTGACTGGGAGGCGGGGGGCAAGTCTACGCCAGCCGAAGCTGGTGACATTTTGAATGAGGTCCAGCGCGTTAGAGGGTCTTCACATCTGTAACTGCAAACATTCTCACCGAGGTAAAAGTCAAACGCATTTACATGAGGGTCGTGTATTATAAGCATGCGATGAATTAGATACAATAACCAGCTTGGAGTATTTTCTTACACATTGGACTCCGTCAATAAGCTCCTTGATTATCGACATAGTAAACAGTTTTCTTTTTAACCAAGCAGGCGATTTTTTTGATAATAGCTATCTCGCTGAATGTTTGATTGTGGGCTTGCTGCAAAATATGTTTGATGTAACTTATGTAACTTCATCAGGACTGATAGGATCGTAACATGACCCTGAGCTAGTTTACACTACCTACTTTAGATAGCGAGCCTACAAGGAAGTTTGGAGACATATCGCTAGGTTATCATTATCGTGGATGGGCTTGCTAGAGAACGCTATCAGTGACGCTACCCCAACCCCACTCACAACAACTCCAAGATAAACTGGACACTACTCCATCAGCATTTGTTCTTCCCTGCCTCCTTCTCCGTCTCCAACGATGGATTGGAGTCAAGATGACTCGAGAAATGGTCCCTACGTCTCCGAACAAGCGACAGAAAGTGGGCCACAATGAAGGAGCCAATCTTCGCATGTGCCACCATTGTGGAAGAAGTTTCAAACGGACAGAGCATCTAGAGCGTCATGTACGAACACGTGAGTCCTTTTACCCTGCAGGTGTATCATAGAATGAATGACCGACGTGATGCCGAGTTGACCAGATACTAAGGAGAAACCCTTTTTGTGCCACTGTGGTGCATCCTTTGCGCGACGCGATCTGCTCACGCGTCATCAGAGGATAGCTGAGCACGAAGGTGATGCTCCATCGCCAGGGCAGTCAAGACAAAATAGTATTTCCGGTCAACATGTGGATTTAGCCGCAGCGGTATCACTGTCCGGTCACAATGTCAACCCATGGTTCTGCGCCAGGGCTCAACAGGCGATGCAAGTTCCTGTTCCCCTGACAGTCGACGAGCAGACTCAGCGTCCACCCAACATAGACGCCGGGCAATTCGTTCCTAACTGTTTCTCCCCCCAGATGCTTGACAGTGGTATGTTGTATCAAAACTCCTACAATGCTCTTGGTCAGATGCTGACTCCATGGAGGCGTTGACTTTGATACCCACTTTCGCGAATTCACCAGCTTCCTTGATGGTGTTGGCCTATCTGCCGAATGGAGTCCGTTCTTCGGTGATTGCGACAGACACCAAGACCCTGTCGTCCCTGTATTACGAGATGAAGAAAATGAGACCGCCTCTCCTCAGCAGGGAGCGCCAACACGAGCTGGAACGCCTTTCAGCTCGTGGCTACCTTCTGTGCCTACTGGAAACAGGATCAACAACTATGTCTCTGACACGGACAGTAAGCGATTCGCCCAATATGACACACAATTGTTGCTTACAATTTGCTAGATCCTCGCGCTGTTGATCCTGAGACACGCCCGTTCAAAGTGACTGAGGAGCAAAGATCTAAGGTCAAGGCTTTTATCCAAGATTTTTCGCATCTACTTGATCCTACTTTTTGCGTCCCATCAAGACACGCTCTCACCCGCTACATAGCCTCTTTCTTCGGGGGCTTCCACTCCCACATGCCTTTTATCCATGTACCTACGTGGCAAATTACGGAACACTCACCTGAACTGATTTTTGGCATCGCCGCTATCGGTGCACAGTATTGCTTTGAGAGAAAGGCTTCAGAGAGGCTGTTCTTCGCCGGGAAAGCCTTGGTGCTGGAAAGGTTGCGAAGAAATGCAGAGTTGTTCGACATATCGGCAATACCCAGAATCCACACGGTAAACTCTGCCAAGCAAAGTGATCGTGATAGCAATGCTCCGGATAAGGAGTTGCAAGTCGAGACCATAAGAGCTTTGGTAACCCTCATGGGTTTTGCTACGTGGGAACCCAAAGCAGCCATGGTGCAAGAATCCTTTGTCTTACAGGGTATTCTCACTCAAGCTCTTCGCAATGCAGGCCTCGAGGATGTGGATGAGCTGGTCTCGTCAACGCCATCGAACCACCCTCATGATAGTAATGCGCTATGGCACGATTGGCGAACTTGGGCCAAACAAGAATCGTGTAGACGATCTAAGCTCATATGTTTCTCCTTTCTCCATACGCATTCCATTGCATATAATGTGTATCCAACTCTCCGCAGTAACGAAGTTGGCCTTCGATTACCTTGCTCAACAAAAGAATGGAACGCTCCAAATGCGGCATCATGGCGTGCTGCGGCTAGGGAGGTTCAAGAGCCGCAGCTGTTCTTTCGAGAAGCTCTATCACTGTTGCTCAAGAATAAAAGCGAGTCCGCGCCATTGTTCCCAATTCCAACACCTCTGGGAAACTATGTTCTACTTCATGGACTACTCCAGAGGATACACATAGTTAGAGATTTGAGCTTGCCAATTACTAGCAATTCAGCCTCCTTACCCAGCGAAGAGGTGGAGAAACTTGAGTAAGAACCAACGGCCGCATCTTCCTGTTCTTACGCTAACTATCACCGTAGACGTGGTCTGCGGTCGTGGACCTCATGCTGGCAACAAGCCCCAGAGTCCACTCTCGATCCTAACAACGAGAACGGACCCATTCCCTTTACTTCCAGCTCCCTCCTAGCGCTGGCTTATGTGCGCATTTACCTCCATCTGGGTCCTTTTAGACAGCTTGAAACACGGGATCCACAGCTGATCTCCGAAGCCATCGCGAGCAGTCCGGATGTTGAGCGGAGTGATGGTATCATTGCAGCACTGCTATATGCAGCTCACATGATCGGCATCCCTGTAAGACTGGGGGTCGATCGTGTGGCTAGGAGTCAAGCATTTTTCTGGAGCGTGAGGCACTCGCTATCCGGCCTTGACTGTGCTGTACTGTTGAGCAAGTGGTTGTCCAAGTTGGCTGAAACAGTTTCCGAAAGCCCGCTGAGTGGTAAATTACTGTGCCTTTTCCAAACGACGTCCCTAATGTTGACTGATGTGTGCAGATAGCGAAGACAGAATTTTGCATTGGGTAAGATGCATTGTGGAAGAGGCCTACAATGTCGTTGACTTTGAGCAAAGCCATGATCAAGAGATTGCAAATCTTCTTGACTTCACAGACCCCCGGAATCTGTCTCTGGCTGTGCTAAATATATGGGCGCATTTCTTCAAGAGCAATACGCAGTGGCTGTTTATCAACATCATCGGAGTAGGTTTAGAAAAGTATCGTGAAATCCTCATACAGAAGAAGATCTGATTGTAAGAGTTGGGGTTTGTGTTTCTAATCCTACGGGAAACGAGTAGGCCAATCAGTGGTATATCCTTATCACTCAGTATGCTGTTTAATGTTATGATTATACCCCTAACAGAATTCTACCTTTGCAGTCTCAATGCATGCTTCTAATAGTTCCTCTACCGTGACCTCGTAATTCTCTAAGAGCTTCGGGCATTGACGGACCATCTAGAGCTCAATATCTCAAGTAAAAGCGGCTGCGATGTAGTCACTCAATCCGAATTCTCAGAGATCTTGGAATCCATCAAGAGCTAGTATATTCCAAGGAGTTTAGAGCAGAATTCAAAGTCTGTGCCAAAGTAAACAACCCTTTGTTTGCTTATATTATGAATATCCTAGTCTAACTTTGAATCTTTGGCAGTAAAGCACCCTCGGGCGGCTGATTCTTCTTCTTGAACTCATCACACATCTGCTCCATCGTCACCCACTCAACACCCTCGTGCTTGTTGATATACTCAATTAATCTGTGCTTTCTGTCAGAATTTAAACTGCATTCTAGGCGTTGTATTTTTCTTACCTCTCGTGCATCAGAAGAACGTGTGGTCGGCCTGAAACGTCGGGATGACATGTGATAGGGAAAACACAAATGTTATCGGGATCATCTGCCATTTCCCGGTAGAAGTAGTCAAAATGATCTCTCCATAGATCTTCAACGTCTCGTGAGTTAACCCAGCCGTGGCTGTTGGGGCTGTCCTTGATGAACATCATGGGAGGAAGACTGGAAGATAAGATTAGTATCTTGTGACTCGATCTTAGTCGCTAAGGATAAAGCATACTGCCAGAGGTATTAGCATATCTGTTTTCAGCTATCAGTCAGTCAGATAGTTATTACTTACCTCATCTAAATACCAGTTTGCAGGAATCTCAACGAGACCTGTTTCTTGACCTTTAACTAATGGTTTCATCCAGGTCTCAGCCTTTTGTTTATAGTCAATCTTAGTCCAACTGTCGCCAGTCCGTAGCCAATACATATGGCAGTCATCATGAGACATTGAGTGATCATATTCGATGCCGTAGCTAAGCATTAGATCTACACCCTCTCGGCTAGTTTCCCACCATGGGGCAACGCTTCCCCGAGGGGGTTTTCCACAGAAGTCAGTTAGCATCTTGTGTGTTTTATCCAAGACATCACGCTGCTGCTCTAACGTCATATCTGACGGGTTCTCATGCGAATAGCCTGTCAAATTGTCAGTTAAATATATTTGAATTTTAGACTGTCTTACCATGGAGACCAATTTCATGGCCTGCATCGCGTACCATAGCACATTCTTCTGGAAAGGTCTCAAGGCTATGTCCAGGAATAAACCAAGTTGCCTTAATATTGTACTTATCGAACAACTTAAGCATGCGACGAGTTCCATGAGTTCCAGCGAATAGACCACGAGAGATATCACTGGGAGAGTCCTCGCCTCCGTATGAGCCCAGCCATCCAGCGACTGCATCAACGTCGACACCGTACGAGCAGAGGATGCGTTTAGGCATTGCGTGGAAAGTGTGTTGATGAGACTGAGTAGACTTGATAGCAAGGGTTCAAATAGACTAATATGATGGCACAATTGTAGGCGATAACGATCGGACGTTCTAGAGATAGAATTTGAGGCGAAGGCTGGGAATTGAGGCACTCATTAAGAACTCAACTACCGAGTGCTTGACTCCAAGACTGTCTGTCACATAACAGTCAGCCCGATAACTAAGTCAATCGTGGGGTCATGACGCTTATCGGACACCATGTCCTATCATGGGGTAACTCCAAGATATCCCCAGGGAGCCAGGTCCGCGCTAGTCTCCAACTCCAACGCTATACTCCAACTTTCTTATCACACTCCTCCTACATCGAGTCAGGATCTTCCCCAGAGTTGACAAGGATGTTTTACCCCAGACCTTATCATTAGACTTGGGCTAAACGACCAGGGTATTGATACAGGCTTGGTGTGTGCGTTTTGTCCTGCTTGACTAGATAGTCATGGAGACCATTGGTAACTATGTAAATTCGAGTTTGACAAGAGAGCCACTAACGGTGATCGACAACTGATAATAAGGCTGAAGAATCCTGAGTTTTTCGAACCTACTAACTCGCTCTCTTGCTTCATCACCAACACATCAATCATGATCAACATATCTTCTACCAATATCAGTTCTTCTGAGCCAGAGATTACCAAGGCCGACAAGCAGCCATCTGGCAGGCTTAGTAGTGGTAGCATTGAACTTGGACGACAGGAGAAAGTCGATGATGGCGAAGTTTTTCGGCAGGGTGAGGGCGTTGTCGATTTCCGAACTGTAGGATGGATCCAGGCTTCTGTCATTTTCCTCAAGGGTATGTTTTCACTTTTCAATGGTCTTGTAATTTTTCGAGTGCTGATACAGTGCTAGTCATCTTCGCCACTGGTGTCTTGACGATCCCTTCAGCCATGTTCGTTCTCGGTGCACTTCCTGGTGCGATCAATGTCCTTGGCTGGCAGGCTCTGAACACGTACTGCGCCATTATCCAAGGCAACTTTCGCAATGCGCATGCAGGCTGCCATTCTATTGCCGACATGGCCAATGTTGTTGGCGGTGCATGGCTCAAGGAGGTCGTCGGAGTTCTTTTCCTCATCACATACGCCATTGTCGGCGCATCCGGTATCTTTGGTACATCTGTGGCTCTCAATGTGCTGTCGAACCATGCCCTCTGCACCAATTGGTTTATGCTTGTTGCGACAATCGCTGTCTTTATTCTGGCAAGTGTTCGTAAGTTTGAGAAAATTGCTTGGCTCACATGGGCGGGCTTTCTGACCGTCTACATTGCTGTTTTCATCGTCGTGTAAGTTCTCTCCTCTCACCTCCTATTCTACATATTCTTTCTTTACTGAAGAGTTGTTTAGTGTCGGCGTCACTACCCTCGACCGACCTGCTGCTGCTCCTCAGACCGGAGACTACGATTTTGGTTATCACGTCATCGGTAACCCGACTTTTGTCACTGGTATTACCTCTGTGGCTACCATCTTCTGCTCTGGTGCTGGCACATCTGCATTTCTGCCTGTTATCTCGGAAATGCGCAAGCCCCGAGACTACAATAAGGCTGTCTATCTTTGTATGGGTATCGTGACTGCTTCCTACCTGACTTTCTCCCTTGTTGTTTATCGATACTGTGGACAATGGGTCGCTTCTCCTTCCTTGGGAAGTGCTGGTGAGACCATTAAGAAAGTTGCCTACGGCATTGGCCTCACTGGTCTTCTGGTCAGCGCTTGTCTCTACGTTCACGTTGCTGCCAAGTACATGTTTGTCCGTCTTCTGCGCCATTCAGAGCACTTCCAGAAGAACACCGTTACCCACTGGGCAGTCTGGCTTGGCTGCACATTTACCATGTCGGCTGTGTCTTTTCTTCTCGCATCTGGAATTCCTATCTTCAACTACCTCCTCGCTCTGGCTGGTAGCCTTACCTTTTCGCCTCTCGCATTAGGTCTCCCAGGATACCTTTGGATCTACGACCACCAGCACTATCGACAGGGAAAAGGGTGGCAGATTGTTGTATACTATCTCAACTGGCTGATGATTGCGCTGTCTGTCTTCTTGACGATTGGAGGAACATATGGAGTTGTTCAAAACATTATTGACGCGTATGCGAATGGTCTAATCGGAGGAGCGTTTTCGTGCGCCAACAACGATAGGTAACCTTGTTTAGCTATCTAGCATGGCCAATGCTGCTTAAAACATAGGTCCCAGCCCGATATCCGTATAATACGGAAAGAATTTCAGTTTATACATCATCTCACTTTGAAACAATTCGTTTTGTTTCCAATCCGTTCCATTACATTATCCATCAGTGACGTGCCGTCTTCTGTTGAAAACTCATAGACTTTTGTATTTTAATGCTTGCGAAACGGGCTACCCTAAACTCAGTCTGTGTGCATCTAGAACAAATTTTAAGGCAGTGCCCTCAGCCAATCACAAAGCCATACGGGCAAAGGCATGGTTTGACTGCGCTCAGGCGCTGCCAATTGTGTCTAGAGCATATGAGGAGGCCAAGGCGGGAAAAGAGGCCTGGAATATAACAATGGAAGAAAATTCGGGCCCCGAGTAGTTAGTAAGAGATATGGATTGCATTTTTGAGATAGATAGGTCTAATTAATAACATATCCACCATCCACCATCATCGCAGATCCCTGCACAAAGCTAGCTTTACTACTGGCAAGGAACAAAACACAGTCAGCAACCTCTTGCGCTGTGCCCATACGACCCATCGGCGCGATATTGACTGCTGGGGCTAGAACATTGGCTTGTGGCCGTGTCATAGCTGTATCAATAACGCCGGGGCAGACAGCGTTAACGCGGATAAGATCGTTGGAGTACTAAAATACAGCATCAGAGACACGCTAAGAGCTTGATTTGGAAGAGGTTTGTACTTACGTCTATGGCGTCGCATCTCGTCATGTTGATCACGGCTGCTTTACTTCCGCAATAAGCCGCTGTAAGTTCATCAAAAGTTATTAGTTGAAGCTTCATAGGCATAGGGCCTCCTACGTACGTGCTGCTGGACGACCAACGACTCCTAGTTGACTGGCAATGTTAATGATGCTTCCTCTGGAGCCAGGTCTATCGTCGTGAGTCGGCAAAGGCTCTTGCTTTAGCATTTGTCGAATAGCCGCGCGCGATGAGAGCCAGCATCCGCGGTAGTTCACATTGTTAATCAAGTCGAATTCCTCAATGGTAGACTCATGTGATCTCTTGTTGTTACTCAAAACACCTGTGTAGTGAATCAGTAATCCGTCACTTAGCCCGTTAGATAGAGAGCTACTAACCAGCTCCGTTGACTACATAGTCAACCCTGCCAAACTTTTCAATAGTAGTGTTGTAAAGATTTTCAATGTCCTTCTCTTTTGAGATGTCAGTGGGGATGGTGATGACCTGAATGTTTTGGTTTTTCGACATGTCGTTAATTGTCTTTTTAGTATCCTTGAGCTTGTCTGCATCCCGGTCTGCTAGAACAAGACGCAGACATCTTTCACGAGCAAAAGAGATAGCAGTCGCACGGCCAATGCCTGTGAATCTCGTCAGTCATTGTCATCATTTTGGACCCAAGTTCTCACCTGAGGCGGCGCCAGTGACAAGTGCAACGCCTTTGAAGATTGACATAATGTCAGTGTTAAAAAAAGATTTGATACTTGTTGATATCTGCAGATGGTCAACTCAGAAGAGTTGGGCTTGCAATAGAATGTTTTTTCTTTTCAAGATCTCGATGATACTCTACAAAGGATGCTTATCGACATGCTACTTACACGTAGAAATCCCACTCTTGTTATCGGTTATTGGTAGTCGGTCCGGATACGTCTGCAGCAGCGCACGCCAGAACGACGCTAAGCTCCAAGTCTGGGGAGACTCCAATAATTGGAGTCTAGATCCATATGTTCTGTATGTTATGCATCATGCGCTGGCCAATTGGCTCTTCGAAGCTCGCTGAAGTTGGAGCGCTACCGGTCGCTGATGAAGAAATAGTGTTAACAGCAGATAAGGGTAGATAGTACCTCGAGTTACGCCTGCGGGGACGCTAATCTAAATTAGTAAGGCTCATCTATAGAAGATTCAATTCATGAGTTAACTAGCTAGAAATGTTATTTATATATATTAACTTTCCAGTGATTTAAAGCACATACGACCATACCTACCAGAAAGTACGGGATCTCGTCCGCTCTCCCATAGATAAGCTGGTAAGGGGCGGATTAGTAGTTGAGTCGGTGACGACCAGCGAATCCCCGCTGTTGTATGTTTTTATCTTTTTGCCCTGTGTAAATGGAGTATTATGGACTGCCAAACATGAGGGCCTCCTTCAAACTAAGTTCGTGAAAATGAATTATTGGAGCAGCTAGCCATATGAAAGTATGAATAACACTGACCGTGAATGGGGCGATAGGTTGCTCTCATGTGTATGAATTAACTCTATCAACCTAGGTTGTCAATGTGTGATTCACGATAAGGAAGTGTACGAAACAACTCGCCATCCAAATTGCAAAGATTAAATTGTCGATATGCCATCGATAACTCCAAACCGGGTGGCTGTTGTTAGCTCCATATCTGTTATTGTACAGTTGATTCCTCCGCTGGTTGCTCTCCTTCCAAGTAAAGCAAGACTTTTTAAGATTGGTATGTAGGCCTTCGACAGGCGGGCGAAAGGAGATACCCCTGGGAGATCAAATGTCGCTCCGGGGCATCGTATGAGAGGCGGAAGCTAACCCCTTTGGAAAGGTTCAGGCCTTAATTCGACTTTAAGGAGGCTTGTGAGTCCGTGGGCAATAAGCTCGTCGGCGAAATGAAACAATGATCACGGCCTCTTTACTCCGTCTTTGAGTCGCCTGACCTGTCTGAGTCCCCGATCAAAGCTTCTGTGAGTCACCAAGCTCAGCCACTCCTCGGTGCCTGCAATAGCAAACTCAAGGCTGATTTGAACAGGCTTTGGGGTTGCCTCATTTTCAAGTTGTAAGTTGATTTCTACGGCCTGCTTGTGCATGTATTGTTGCTGGGTAAATTTTGTCGGAGTATCGTTCGTTCTCGTCGTTTCGAGTCAATACTCAGTCCCTTGGTGCAAGCATGACAACGTATTCCCTCGTGCTGTGTCCAAACTGAACCATATCCCTATCTCTCAGCTCCAAATATCTGCTATCCGGAATCTTGCTATCATTCAGCTTTGTTCCATTTGCGCTCTCAAGATCAATAAGATAAGGCTTGACTTTCCCAATCTTGTCGCCAAACTCGTTCCTCTTTTCGACATAACGGAATTGGATCACTGCATGCTGCTTGCTGATACTCGGGTGCTCCGCCGGTAGATCAACGACTGACATCTCTCGTCCGACAAGCCAGCAGCTCCTCGCGCTCAGCTCTATCGTGTCCAAAATGTCTTGGCCTTTGAAAATGAATAGCTTCCAAACGTCGCGTGGTGAAGGTTTACGTGCCTCGGCGGGTTCGTGGTACTTGAGGGTAATGTTCGTGCCATCTGCTTGTGTAACCGAGTTGGACGCTGCGGCCAAGACACCGGTGCTGCCGAAGTTGGGTTTCTCCTTTGGTTTCTCGGGCTCTTCACCGGTGGTAACAGCAAAAGAGTCTGCTTGGGAAGGTAAGGGGCCACCCCGTCTCACAGGACTACGTTTTGCGATCCGTTTGTCATTTCCTTCATCATCTTCGTCGCGCGGTCTTCGTCTTGAACTTTTGTCTTCGCGTGATCTTCGACGTCTGTGTTCTCTGTTCCTATCACGATCCCGATCTCGGCTTCTTGACCTTGGTCGTGAGGATGATTCTGGGGTCCTGGATCGTCTCCTGTCGCGTCTGTCGCGTGATCGGCGGCGTTCTCGGCGTCCGGAATCGCGGTCTGAGTGCTTTGATCGACGGTCGGTGTCTCTGCCCTTGCCTCTGGGGTCATTGTCCTCGTCATCGTAGCGCCTCCGGCTAGGCCTACTCCCACGTTCCTCGTCCGACGCCATTTGTGCGATATGCTGATACCAATTGCGCGCTGTTGAGGAAAGAGCAAAGAGGAAGAGAGAGAGAGAGACAAAAAGATGCAAGTAAGATGACGCAGCTAAGAGATGGTGAAGCTAGGTTCAGACAGATTAGATCTGCACGACAGCTTGGAAATGTGGGAACTATGAAGTGAGTGGCTTATACGCTAGAAGAAAAGTGTGGCTCAAAGCACGTGGGATGCGCTTGCACATGCCATTTATGTAAGAAAAGTTGAGACGAAATTAATTGTCATAAAAAATATCAAAACCTTAGATAGATAAACTCGATGGATCTGCTCTAGACTATCGATTCTACTACAAAGTAGGTGTACTGCATCGTTTTCATCACCCATGCGCCATCCATTGTACTCCAGTAAGCGCAGTAGCTTCAGCCTCTGCTGCAAATCCATTCCCAAGAAAAAAGAGAAAAATCCCGCTGTGGATATCAAATCGAGTCCCATCTCATTTCCCAAAAAGCAAAAGTGTCGGTAGTGTAAAAAGAAAGAAAAAATCGTCAAGTCATGATGAGAGAGGAGATCTATAGTCAGCCCCTCGTTTAAGTGGCGGAAGGAATAGCCATGACGGTTATCCTTGAAGTGTTGTCGAGGTAAGCTTCGGCGTTTGTGTTAAGATCTTCAACACCCTTTCTGACGGTGAGACGCTGCTCATCTTCGTCCCACCACACATCGTCGCCGACCTCGGCGTCGCCAGGGACAAGCAGAAGCATGCCCTTGTTGCTTCCGAGTGCGATCTTGCACGACGAGTCCTTGACAAAGGTCTCTAGGAATGGGACATCGTAGCCCTGCATCCCCCGCAGAGGTCCCCCACTCTCTACAAAGTCCCTGATGAGGTTGCTCTGCTCGAGGCTCCAGAACTGACGGAAATCTTCTGGGTGCGAGAAGGCATCGACATTGGCGAGGAGCTCAAGCATGCCTGCCATGCCGTTGAGGACGGGGCTGAGAAAGTGGACAAATGAGTTGAGGACCTCTTCACGGGAGTATCTTGGGTCTGCGTTTGTTCTTAGGACTGGCGACATTGTGTTTAGGAGGGTGAGTAGGCGTTCCTGGTTGGCGGGCTGTGGTGTTCGGACGTGGTAGGCCATGGTCAATAGGGAGACGAGAGAGAAGGTGGATGACATGGAGGACAGAGGGGCCGAGAGACTGGCGATGCTGTCGACGTAGATGGCCTTGTTGGGCTTATTTGAGAGGAGTTTTGAAGGCATGTTGATGTTGTGTGTGGTGATGTGAGTCTTGGTGTTGAGTATAGTACTTGATAATAGATGAAAAGATGATAAACTAATGGAACAAGTCAGCTTCTGGAAGGAAGAGGCAGAGTATTTCAACAAGAGAAGGAGATCCATTCTATCCAATAGACTAAATCCAAAACAGAAGCGCCGAAAGGTGTATCACTAGGTATTGTGACTGTCCCCATCTCCGTAGGCTCCGTTTGGCATATCCATTCTGTGGTGTGTCTTGTCTCTGCTATCAGTCTAAGTGGAAAAGACCCTATAGAATATTACCCAATAAAGTCACTCATGATAGCAAGGTGGTTGATTGACAGGGCTCCAGGCCCCCACGAGAAGAACCACGCATCGGGTAATTCCCATTTTAGCTTGGTTGGATGGCGTGCCTCGCGTTTCCTTCTAGCGTATGTTACAGGGCAGCACGGGCCTGCTGGGCCTGGAGACAGGGCATAGGTGACTTTTTTGGCCTGTGAAAGTTGTTGAGGCTGGCTGAGGTGGCCTCCCTAGGTTTCTTTCAGTGATGGAGATGACAGGAGGTTGCACAGATGCGATGCTGTGTCTGCTGTACATGTACACCCAAACCCAAACTCAACTCAAACCAAACAATACTCCAACTGTTCCAAGTCTCGTTTTGTTTGGTTTTATTTTGTTGATATCAATCAAATTTTAGTTCGACGTCGTATCCTGTCCTGTCCTGTCTCATGTTCGAGACCTCTACTTGCCACTCGGGCCTTTTTTTTTTTTATTGCTGTAATTCTTGGCTCGATCTTGCTGTGCCAAGTCTATCTGACTGAACTGGGAGTTGACCCTCCATCATGGGATCAGCTCCCGTCGTTCCCGCGGCTTACGCGCTTCCAACTTTGCTACAATTAATTAATCTCCTTTGGTCGACCACCTCGAGTGATCCTGTGTGAGAGAAGCCCCCCACTCCCGTTGCCGTGCTTTGCGGGGAGGGGAAGAAAGGAGAGGAGAATAGAGGACAGAGAGGAGCGGAGCGGATAAAGAGACTCCATATCAGCCTCTACTACTATCTCACTTGGACTTAGCTCAGGTGTAGAGTCAACTCAACTCAACCTGTACATACTTCTCGCGTAACAATCCTGTTTGATCAGCACCCATCTGTTATGCGTTGTACAATTACATAGTATATCCGATCATGCCGAATATGACGACTATCTATGACTTCCATGCGGCGTAGTCTTCGGCCAGTTTGACCTTGTTCGGCTTCCGTAGCTTCTCACGTTATTCTGCTTCTATAGATCTGACATGCAACATTCTATTCTATAATCCTCGTCATTCATCGGCACGTACCGTACACGGCATCATGATTGGCTGGATTGTCTGTGCTATCAAACACAACCCTGAATGCCCTCATCACAAAGTCTCCTGACAAGTACGGCCCTTTTCTGGGTGCTGTAGACTCACAAGAAAAACAGATGATTCAATCTCGGTGCTACTTAGATTGATGCACCAGATCGCATGTAGATCAGATGTTGATTTTTGACCTGATCTTGATAATGGAGCGTCTGCCGCAGAGCCTCATTCTCCTTATACCACTCACTATAGTGCCTAGATGCCTATAATCTCTGGTACAAGGTTGAGATTATCCAGATTCTGACTATCAACACTACAAGGTTATTCCGAGTTATTCGGGTTTATGCTTTGCTACTCGTTTTGTTACATCCTTAAAATAACTTGACCCCTCCAGAATACGCACAAGCAGTTGCTTACGTAGTATTTGTTTATTATCTTGTATGACATATGAATCCCGTGATTTTTCTTTCCTCGTTTCTAGAATACCGTGACTCTGCGGGCCGATTTTCCCATTATCTGGGTCTTTATTGTCCTGCTTTAAGAAGCGGGTCTGGGTCTGTCAAAACGTGCCATCAGAGCGGTAAGCATCTGTTACCCAGGCACAGTAAATGATAGTCTTTTATCATCTTTGCTCCAATGATCAAATTCTCTAGAATGATCTTTGGTCTCTGTCATGATACTTTGACCAGCGTGGGGGTGACTCTTGATCGGTATCAAGTTTAGGTATTAGTTTCTCCAACACTAAACTGTTTGAAGGATTCTTGTTGGTCTGAAGATCTTGTCGATCCTTGAAACGCAGGGTCGTCTATCATCTGCCGTGTTGCTAAAAACGAGCAGGGAGGTGAGTCTGTGAGTCTGTGAGTCTCAAGTTCGCCTCACACATTCTTGATCAGCTATGACACCACGGTCATAGAGATCGACCACGTGCGACTCGAATACCGCAACTTAGAATTATGCTTAGTTTATTGGCGCCTGAATGATAGGTAAGTACATACGTACATTCACCGTGCGCCGTGTTATCATTCATGCCCGAAGAGTCACTCGGCTCGGCTCGGACTTTGTTACCATCTCAGCGCTATGCACAGCAATAACAGCACTCTGGTAAGAGCGCCTGTGTGCCTCGGTTTGCTCAGAAGACCTCCCTGGAAGTGAAATATTCGTGGCTGTGATGGTTTCATATTGACCAAGTATCGTCACTTACACCGAGTGACTCAGCCGGTTGGTTTACTTAGGTTGCTAGACTAGCCTCAGATGAGACGGGCAAGACTTCAGCTTCAACATTCAAACATCTCTCTGCTTCGAAAATATTCTATGAAAACTGAATACATTATACATAGCATGAAGTGGCAATGTCAACCGTTCTCACGAAATCATCACTTGCTCGATCAACAATTGTGAAATCAATTACGTCACTAATTCAAGCTTAACCTCATATTCTGCTCAGTACTGTAATGTAACACTCTATACATCACACAACAAGATCAGTCTCAGCTATGTCGGCCAACGAAAACCCTGAAAACTACGCCCTTTTCAGGGACTGCTTATCTACAACCCTCCTCCAACCTGCTTCCTCGGCCCCGGACCCGCCGAAACGCCGTCGGCGTCGCAAGAACTCCGGTGCTGCCCCGGCCGTTCCGGCATCCACTCCGGCTCCGAATCCGGAAAAGGACGCCGAAGAGTTGGCCGACTTTGTAGACTATCTCTCTACAGAGATATTCGAGAATCTACCCGATGAACTGCAGACGTTGGAGTACCGAACTTGGAGAGAGGACCAGGCGTTGCAGGAGCACTATTCCATGCCTCTCACAAAGGAGAGTCTCTCGGTGCTAAACCTCCCACCGTCTGTCGTTGAAACGTTAACTACATACAACCTTATCTCTGCCGATCCTGACACGGCATCTCATCTCCCGTCCTCCCCAGAAGCTTTCCTCCTCCCTATCATAACCTCGTACATCACGCCCCTGATCGAGCCACCACCCGCTACACGTGCCACCCGCGCTGACGCCTGCGAACTTTGTGCTCGGTCGTGGGTTCCTCTGTCATACCATCATCTCATCCCAAGATTCGTGCATGAAAAGGCCGTGAAGCGAGGATGGCACCGCAAGGAGGACCTGCAGAATGTAGCCTGGCTATGCGGTGCTTGTCATCGGTTTGTGCATAATTTCAAGACTCACGAGGAGCTTGCAAGGGATTATTATACTGTCGATCTGTTGTTGGATGAGGATGAGGTTCAGCGCTGGGCTGCGTGGGTTGGGAAGTTGAGATGGAAGGGGAGGTAGTCTAAGCATCGAAAGTGACTGTATAGCACTTTGCGTTTGGAATCAGCATCACATTCGAATTAAATTGGGCATTGTTTCGTTCTCTAATAATTAATTATATTAAGATGCTTAGAGGCGTGCTAAGTGCTACACTTGATTATATCGCTTATCAGTGTTCGGTTTATAGAAACCTACTATTCGGCATCAGCCATGTACTATCGACTGGAGTATGTAATAACAAAGTTAATAATAGAACCAAGATCCGTCAGTAAGTTGCCCCAGGACTCATGGAGTTTCCTCCATTTGAAACAATGTAAAAATAGATAGGCTCTAAAACCATGTCGTCACTCTCAACCTAGCCCATTTTGACTTTCCAGTTCATTCCTTCGCTTAACACGTCAGCTAATCCTTATCATCAATTTGTTGAGATGATCTAAACGTCGTTGAGAGACTAGAATTGTATCAGATATCAATAGTAACATTTTGTTGAGATGTCCCTGAGGCGACAACTCAGCTGTTCCAGGGTAGGTATGCCACCTAGTAGGCGCGTAAGACAGGCGTTTATCTCAGGGTGATATTGCATATGCTTCTTGCAGATGGTAAATCAATAATATTCCAAAGTAGCATTGAGTGCCATCTGAATATGGCTAGACCTTGTTCACCGAGTTCGGTGCGTGGTTGTATATCACCTTTCCGGTGCTTGTGCAATACTTCTACATCAGATCAATCGTGGTCCTCCTCGGTTATTCCAGGACAACCATCCATCTCAGTGTCAGAATACACCATCTTACACCAGAAACAATACTGATGCTTCTCTCTCAGGTATTCCAAAATCCTTCTCAGTCTCTCCCCAATCTCAAGCTCATTGAACTGGTCCAACTCCTCGTCTTCGTCATCCAGATCCTCGGCCGTGGCATACACAGTGTGTCCCTTGCCCAAAGCCCTTTTATCGTTCTCGTCCTCCTGGTCATCTTCGTAGGTCGGTAGTCTAGATAGTGATTGCTCGAGATCATACCGCATGCGTCTATCACGCTCGACTTCTTCTCTATGCCTTACGAGGCTGCGATACAGAAGGGGTATTGATTTGAGGGGACGTGATGATGTTGGCGCTGACTTTTCTGATTTGTTGTTTGTTGTCGGTGTTTGTGCCTCAGATCCAGAAATCTCCGTCTTTTCATCGTCCATCCTCTCTGCTGTACGCTGGGCTGCAAAGAACTGCTTTTCCAGCCTCGCGTCCTCACGTTCTTTCCTCACACGTTCGCGGTACTCGTCAGGATCCATCTTAGCAGCCTTTATATCCCTTTCCTCAGCCGCTTCTCTAATCTTACGCTTCTTCTCATTATCCAGGCCAATACCCCCGCGATCATCCTTGACACTGACTTTGATCGGTTCTGTCCGACCAGGCGCAGTACCTTCGTCTGTCTTCTTTCCCAGACCGCCGCCTGTAAAGCCCATCTTTGCCATCATGGCAAAACCTTTGCTCTTCTTGGCCTTTGCGTCGTCCAGCATTGAAGTCGAGAGAGCTTTTTCGCGAGCGGCTTCTTCCTCTTCTGCAATTTGCTCTTTGGATTTGATGTTTCCTCGGGCGCGTGATTCGCGTTTTAGTCGTTGCGTGCGTTGTAAGGATGTCTCTTTGGTGGCTGCAGGCTCGTCGAAGGACATATTCATGTAGTCATCCTCTTCTTCATCTGGCGCGCCCGCCCCGTTCCTTTGCTCATCACTCATGATGGTAGATATCTCTTATCGCATAGACGTATGAGTAGAGTGAGTTGGAGATGAGATTAGTAGTGCCGGTTGTTGTTTGTGATGATTAAAGATTCAATATTGAATTTCGCAGACTGTTCCCAGCATGGATATGAGAGGGTCCCACTAATTTTTGGTGGCTCAGGCCTGTAGACTTCAAGCCGACAAGTCACTGGACAAGAAACGTACCTATACAACGCAACATCCCCTCACTATTGTTTATAACAAAACTCATGACTACACGAGTTGGCTTCATATCTATGTCACAGGTCCAAATTACTAAACAGTTCTGTGCGGATCCAAGAGATGCGACTACGGTCAGAGAAAAATGGACAAATGAATATATGAATAATGTATGGTATCCTACGCCAAAATCTATGCCGCCATGTCCATTTACCTGTGATTGGCCCTCTTTCTCGCAGACTTTTCCCTCTCGTATGCATTCGACTCGCGACCCTCCTCGCTTTGGATCTCGGCAACGAGTCGCTTGTACTTCTTCTCGTAAGCCTCGTCCTTCGCCTTCTTGACACGCAGCTTCTCTCTCGCCATGAAGTTGGCATCCTTTCGCAGCTCCCGCATAGCACCCTTGCGCTCCCTCTTGTGCTCCTTCTTGAGCTTGGCCATCTCTGCGCGCTCGCGGTCTGGGTCGTAGTGCTTGTCTGGGTCGAACGTCTCCTCGAACTTGGGGATGTACGTCTTGATCGCCAGAGGGCGATGGTGGTGGAGCTCCGTGTTGCGACGCGATAATTGAGCGACCTTGAGCATGCGGTCGAACTTGGCCAGCAGTTTCTCAATCTTGTCATTCAGAGCTGCAGGCAATTGGGCCCGACAAGCCTTGCTGTTGAGGTGCTTGAACACGTTCGCAGCCTGGCTGAAAGTCTCAAGGAATGCGTTCTTGCCAGTCCACAAGTCCGCAGCAGCCTCCAAGATCGACGCTGTGCTGTCGATGATGGCAACCTTGCGAGCTGACACCTCCGACTTCTCGGACGCACCGTCGATACAATCCGAGAAATTTAGTTTCCGCAACTTGGCCTCATCCACGGCTTTCGCCCGAACACCAGCAGGAGCTTTGTGAAGGGGAAAGTTTCCAAGTTGCTTGGAAGAAGCAACAGGCGCTAGAGCACAGAGGGAATTCAGTGTAAAGTTAATGACCTCAGGAACATAGCGCTTTGCAAGCTTCTGGTAGCTGAGAGCAAGCATTGATAGATAGGCACCGATAGCATAATGCGCCAGATTCTGTGGTACCTTCTGCCCAAGATATCGCGTAATTGTCAAGAGAGCAGGAGTGGCAACCTGGTGAAAGTGATCGGATGTAGGGAAGATGGTAGCAACGGCTGTCAGCAGAATGAGGTCTCCAGGTCCCAGATTCAACGGTCTCGATGTGCTAATCTCCTCAATGTTCTGACTGAACTGCTTGCCAATTTCGATGGGGAACATCTTAGAAAGAGAGTGAATATGTCGGACAATGCTTTCGAGCACAGTAAAAGGGGCAGAAGTTGCGGGATCCCAAGATGAACTGATGTAATCGACTAAAGAGGTGGCGAAGTTACCCAACTTCTCCTTATTCTTGCTGCTGAGCTTGGGGTGGTAGAGGGCACGAATTCTCTGAACGATAGTAGGGTAAGTCTTGGTTGGGTATGGCGCCAAGGTAGCCTTCAACTCGTCGCAGGTTTGGGGGCACTCAAAGGTATAAGGAAGACCCTGCTCATCACCCTTCTGGATAGCCGAGGCTTTTGTGTTAGAGTCGGCGTCGAAGACAGGATTTCGGCTCTCTTCCTCGTTAAGAAGGCCTTTGGTGAAGTCGTCCTCCTCATCCTCATCCTGAGCCTCCTCATCAGAATCATCTTCCATCGATTCATCGTCACTGTCGGCTAGCTCCACATCAGATCCATCAGCCACAAGATCATCGTCGATGATGAAATCATCTTCATCGTCGAATCCCAGTTCTGTGGCTGTAGGGCGAGCTCGGATACCACTACCAAGACCAAAGTCCTCTTCGTCGTCCAGGTCCATCTCGTCTTGCTCAGGCTTCTTGCCCTTGTTGTTCACTTCATCGTCCTCACTATCGCTGACCGACTCTCCTCGCATACGCTTCTGGCGCTTGTCTTCAAGCTCTTTCAATCTCTTGGACTCCTCTTCGGCCTTCTCTTCCTCAGTCTTGGTACGATCTGCAGGCTGAGCTCTCTTGTCCTGAGCAAGCTTCTTTACTTGGAGATCGAAGTTCTTCTCGAAAGCATCGCGGTCGACGCCGGCAATCTTGGACACGACACCACCATCAGCCTGAGGCTTGTCATCTCGTCGAATGTGATGCAACATGTATTGGATGTTTTGGAGCTCCTTGTCGAGTTGTTCTCGAAGGTCTTCGTCCTCGTCCTTTGCCGCTTGTCGCTCTTGTTTGTAGTACTTAGACTTGGCAATAACCTCCTCCATTACCTCTTTCTTCGTCTTCTTTCGTTCAGGTTCGCCGTTCTCGCCATCTTCTCCATCGCTACCCTCTGCCGCCAAAGCTCGAATGCGCTTCAATCTTTGTCGCTCACGTACTGAACCATCACTGTCGTAATCCTCGTCCAAGTCGTCTTCCTTGAAATCGTCCATGTCGTTAAAATTGATAGACTTGCCCATATGTGTCAAGCTCTCCGACGGTTCATCATCTTCTAGGTCGAACATGGAATTCTTTTTGTGGCTTCTCTGCTTCTCGCGGGCGAATCGTTCCAGCATCTTGTCCTCTGGGGCCATTGTTGGATCGTTCTCACCGAATCGACGATCGAGAATTCCACCGACTTTGTTTCGGCGCTGCATCTCAACTAGGAGGGTTTGTCGACGCTATTGTACTGATTAGTCTACTGCTTGGCAGTTATGGCTATGCGACTCACCCTCTCTTCGCTGGCTGCCTTGGCTTGACCAGGGCGTCCTTTGATGCTACCAGCAGTCAAAGTAGGTCGATTACTGGTAACCTCAAACTTGGGACCCTTGGCATGCTTCAGATCAAAAGGATTGAATTGCTCGCGAATGCCCTCAAGAACAACTCCTCGCTGGAGTCGCTTATCATTGCGGCCACGCTCATCCTGGGCATTGCGTCGCTTCTGCTTCTTCGACTGCTGGGGACCGACGATTCCCTGCTCTTTGAGCGACGCCTTGAGGCGTTTAAGCTGTGAGCCGGCCATAGCGATGATATATGCTGATGGTGTTCGATGCGCCCAAACGCCGATTATGGATTTTTTTGCGATAGAAAAAAAAGTCCAGTCTTATCGTTATCAAGTGTGGAACCTTTCGAGACTAGACTGCATCGACGGGAAGTCTAACCTGATACGGCTTATGTCAGGCGGTGAATCTCTGCAGAATTACTTACGTCAGGAGCTCCGGGGTATTCAACTTAGCTGTCGCGAACTTGGATTATGAGCTCCGTAACGAAGCATGAACTCAACAAACAAAATCATTAGTCAAGATGGGATGGGCTGACAGCCTCCTCACGTTTGCTCGCGATGAGAGAGTGGTTCTCGTGACCTTGGGTCTCGCTACTTTTGGTGTTGTGAGTACAGTATTTACTGCGCTCACAGTCATTCGCGACGACAATGAGATTCCCCCACCAC
Organism: Fusarium camptoceras; assembly: GCA_004367475.1. Taxonomy (NCBI): domain Eukaryota; kingdom Fungi; phylum Ascomycota; class Sordariomycetes; order Hypocreales; family Nectriaceae; genus Fusarium; species Fusarium camptoceras. The sequence goes on along the minus strand of QGED01000174.1, from coordinate 50,847 downwards.
AGCCCAAGACGCAGTACATCACTCAGGATACCGAGGATTCATTACAGATTGAGACTCTTGAGAAGCTCCTGGACCATCCGAACTTCTCTATCAGAGAGGTCGCAATCAAGATTCTTTGCGACCGAGCCGTCAACGATCCCGAGACAACTCATTCACTGCTTTTTGGCATCACCCGGCCAGATTATGATGAGAGGATGCGATGCCTTCGAGCGTTAGCCCTGCTCACTGGACAGACTATTGGTAAGAAACACCACTCACTAACAATCTGAAACATGACTGACAACTCCAGGTTTGGACGGTCTCTCCAAACTGAACAATCCCAAGGCTTACTCCGCGCTGGTCAGGTCTTTGGAGCTGAGTTTGGACGATGTCGAGCGACCGGATCTCACCGACAGCCATTGGGACGAGTACTACCTCCGCGATATGGCCGAGAGGTTCTGCCTGATGTTCATTCTAGAGCTCGTCAATAAGTATGGCGCTGCTCTGCTGATCAAGGCACGCTTTGTCGAAAAGTGGCTAGCAAAGCAAGATTGGGGCGCCACCCCGGAAGAGAGACGGCGCAGCTTCAAAGACTATATGGCTCTCAAGGCAAACAGAATTGTCGAAATTGTTGATCGAATCAAGGAGACGAGGCGAGGTCTCCGGGCTTTGGAGAAAGCAGGGTTGATGGACAAGGAAAACTCCAGACGGAGGATTCGGGAGTTGCCGGACCTCATCATGGAAATTGAAGAAGAAGCAGGGAACGTACCGGTTGTCGAATCACAGGTCACGCGTACAAGGGAGCATTCTGCTGAAGAACAGCGGCTGCGACGACAACACCGAGAGGCAATGGTACTCAATGATGGTACTCGACCATTGGCGCGCGAGGATATCATTGAGCGAGAACATACTTCACCAGCATAGCAATCGTGACAAGAGATACCAAACATGATAACAATAAGCCTCCAAAAGAGACTTGTATGTGATTGTTCCTCTATTCATTCGTATATCTAGGCATTAATTAATATTGATAGATTCGAATACCGGTTTCATCGGAATCACATTTTATCATATTATCTTGGACGGGAAGTTCGCTATCAATATTCAGGATACAGATGATTGGTTATATTGAGACAAAAGAAAACGTGCTGATATACTTACTTACCTGCTTGCTGACAGCCATGAAAGATAAACTAATGCGCCATCACCAGATCTAAATTCTAAGGACCTTTCTCGCCCATGGTTCTTGTCTACCCAGACTCAGTCATCATTGTACCGTTCCAATTCCTTCTCTGCTTGAGCACGGCTTTTCTGAAGAACTTGCAACAGAACACTGGTGACTTTGTCCACGTCGTCCTTGGGAGTATCATCTTCGACAGGTCCAGCCTGCAAATCAGTCCCCTTCTCGATGTTAGCAGCGGGAGGTCTTTCAGCCGACTCCTTTCCAAAGCCGGCTTCCTCCAGTATCAATGTCGCACAATCATTGGGGCTGACTGGGGACGCAGGCTCTGTGGTACTCCCTTTTACTTCCTCAGCTTTCTCCTCCTTCAGGAACGGGTGTGTTCTTTCTCTGCGACATAAATTCTTATGAATGTCAGCGATTTGCACCTCGTTGATCCGAGAACAGAACTTTTGATTCTCATCGGACCGGCAACTTAGTTGGTTATTGTCCCCCTCCAGCTTCGACATTGTGTCGACTCTGTGAGCCCAAAAGTCGTAATCATCTTCCAACCCGAGAAAGGTAAGAAATACTCGCAGGAGGTTCGGGTCGAGGTCGAATGACTGTCGGGACTGTACCACTGTGGCCAAGAACGGCTCCCATTTCTCGGTGGGAGCTTTGTCTGCAAACCTGAAGAGAGCTGTCAGGAGCTGGCCCCAGCGGATGATCAGCTCCGGATCCAAGGTACCCTCTAGATGACGGAACTCAACAGTTCCAGTCAAGGATCTGGACTTTGGCAGAAAGATGCAGCTCTTGATAAAATTGAAGCCACTAGGGTTGAGTAACATCTGAAGTTCCTTTTCGTCCTTGGCCTTCCATATCTTCTTCAACGGGCCCAAGATGGAAGGAAACGATGCCATACTGCACGGAACATATTGCCAAAAGTCACATGGAACCTCAAGACGTTGCCATCTCTCGTTGTAGTTGTCGTGCAAGAATGATCCCTCCCCCAGGATATTCAACGCCCATTTGTTTCCCCTTCTACTAGGGTGACAGAAACGAAAGATCACGTCTTCCACACAGCACATGAGTATGCAGAGCTTACGTAGAAGGTGGATTGACAGTGTCTCCATGCCCTTAGCGATGTGGATGTGAAAGCCACAGTTGTTGGTCTCAAGCAGTCTGAAGTTGTTTCTCAGGCTGCTCAACACATCGACAACATTCTCCCAGCTCGTTGCCTTATCCTGCAGAACGGGACTCACTACCTCGATACCACTCGCACTCTCGTAGCCTGCCCAGTCATAAAATGCGTGGAGAGAGCCATCAGTCGTAACGGTCCATGTTTGGTACTTGTGATCAATGCCGGCAACAGGGACAAGGCCATGCTCAACAAGCATTTTTAGCCATGCAGTCTGATCAAAATACAGCCCATCATGCATATCTGTATTCGTAGCCAACAGTCCGTTTTCCGTGAGTACTGCTGCGATTTGGTCTACTGTTTCTTCAGGAGAGGAGAGACCGGCTTGCCTATCGTCCTCAGAGTCCGGGTCGATGCAGATACTGGCGTCTGCACTCTCGTTAAAATCGACCAGTAGACCTGGCGATGGAGACCGGGGACCATCTCGCTTCTTTGGGATGTACATTTCGAGCTCAATGCCAAAAGAATAGATGTTCCTGGCTGAGCTGCTGGGTTTGAAATCGCTATCGAGGAATGAAGTCGTGGTAGAAAAACCGTCTGAGCTTGACAAAGAGTCCTCATCTCGAAATGAAAGGGCCTCAGATACTATAGGCCACCGCTCTAGATCTGGTATCTTGTTAGTTTGCAACTTTGCCTCAAAGTAACCAGCAAGCTCATGTAAGCCATTCTCTTTATGGAAAGCAAAGATGTCAGAACTGTACCTGAGCCTGAGATACAAATCAGAAATTGAGGCACCACTCTTTCCAATGCTGAGTTGAATAACACCTACACAAAAGGCAATCCAGTTATCGATTTCAGCATAGTTGAGAGTTCCACAATGTTGATTAAACCAGATCTCCATATCGCCAGACTTAGCAGGCAGTTCAAAGCGATAAGCAGGCGAGGCTTGGGGATAGTCCTTGGCATCGTGAATAGAAACATTTATAAGATCTATGAGACCGTCAACCGAGTCAGCACCGAGTATCGTATCAACTCCATCGAGATACTCTGCCTCTTTCAGCTCTCCAGGGTGTGGGAGAAGCTCCAGCGGGCGTCGGTTGGGTGAAAGATGGTTGTTCCAGGGGTCTTCAGTTCGAACAGTGGAGATCAGCTGCGTCTTGAGACGGAGGGGAGATTTGTCTCTGATAAGTTTACTGTACTGCAGTCCCAGTGAAGACATCGAGTTGGGGCCACAGTGAGGAGGATGAACATCGCCTAGGAGAGGGTCAATAATCCAAATCAAAGCTGCAATGGCCTTCATTTGTTCAGGGGTAGCACTATATCTGTGCAAATACACAGCAACATTGAGGCGCGTCTCAGCGTTTGATACAGTAAGATACTTCTTGTTAAGGATGACCAAGATCTTCTTCAACTGCTTTTCCAGGTCCAGGTCTTGGCCTACATACTCGAATTTCGGAGATGTCAGTTTTACTCCAACCCAATCAAACTGATTCGCTTGGTTTTCTTCAACATGTCCATCAAACTCAACTGTCCATTCCTTGAGTGGGATTTTGGCTTCTGGTTTTCTCTGGAAGCTTCTCAATGGTGAGTAACTGTGTCTGCGTCCTTGTAGTTCATCATCCAGCACTTCAATGGCCCATTGCGCACGGTTGAGGCATTGCCGCTTCAAGTGTGGATATTTGTCAGCGTTTGAGGGTACTCGGTCGAATTTATTTTTGGGCGGAGGTTGTGGAATAGGTTTGCCAGGATGTTGCGTGATTTCGTTGTATTGGAAATATTCTCTTTCCTCTGATCGTCTAACTGCGATGAGAAATCCAAGTTGTGCTTGGACTTTAGGTAATAGGAAAGCCATGATAACTGCTGCTTGGGGTTTCGCTGTCATGCACTTAGAGCTAACTTGATAAATAGGTATCGAGTAGTTTTCGTAGGGTACGATACTGGATAATTGGGATGATAGAGACCAGAGTTAGTAAAGAAGCGGGAAACATGATACAATATAGAAGAGAACAGTGGCCCTTGTATCGTAATTAGTAGTATGTTCACAATATGTATCCAGAACACCATCATAAACAGGAGAACAATGGTCCATTGCTGCTGGTGCGTTTGAATTCGGTTCTTGGATTGATGCCACTGTTCCTTCGTATAGAACTGGTGTTACGAAGAACATTTAAGCAGATGCTTTGTTCTAGTTGTAGGTGAACTTCAAGATACGATGTGCTCTATACGATTGATTGACCAAATACTCTGCAGGCTTTGGGGATCTAATCTATCTCTATACTTTTTCCTTTTCATCATGTTTGGCTTCCTTCAGTTTCTTGATAGGCTCCAGGCCAAATATTTCATCCGAGTTCAAAGGATTGCGGTTTTCGGTAACTTCACCAAACAAGAAAGCATTCTTTTCGCGACTAGCGCTGTTCGAAATTCTTTTCTTGTGCTGTGGTGGTGATTTGTTCGACGACGCTGGAGTCTTCGAAGATCCAGACTCGTCCGGCTCCAACATCCAAGAGAAGGATGACTGAGCCAAAGTTGATCGGGTTGGGACAGGACCTGGTCGAGAAGATGGTAGTGGACTCGCGGATTTGTTCTCATCAGCCGTGGCTATGTCAATTCGATCAAGACTAGAAGGTTGCACTGGCTCTTCTTTAGGGGCGAGTTTTGGCTCAGATATTTCCAGGCCAGGGACGTCTAGTTCTTCTGGTGCCGCTTGTACTGGCTCCGGTTGAACAATAGCCGTTTGTGCTACAACCACTTCTTGCGGAGTCTCCTCGGATGGTGGTGAGTGCAAAACCGGCACCTCCATTGAAGGGTCGTCTAGGTAAATCTTGACGAACTGCACTTTAGCTGCCGCAATTTCTATAAGCTCAAGACTTTTAGTCTTGTCTTCTAGACTGGACGCAGATATCGCTTTGAGGTTGTTAACTGTCTCGTCGAGCATGGCTGCTAGATGTTGGTTCCGGATTTCCAATGCTGCAAGACTCCTGGCAGCTTCCCCTTCATTCATCAAGGGCTGTGGTGTTCTGGGCGCAGACCGGGCTTCATTTATGTTACGTTTGATCTCTCCCATGGCATCTCTAACGGCCTGGTTGATACCCAGCTTTTCGCCCCTTTCGAAGACTCCCTTAGCTCCCTTAGCGGCTCCTTGGAATAAGGCTTCCATGCCGCCCTGTTGCTGGATAAACCGGGAAGGTGATGCTATCTGCGACCTCGAGCCTGGTACCTTTTGTTTAAACGAATTGAAACCGCGGAAGCTAGGAGTGCCGGTTCTTGAGGTCTGCGGCGGCGATGAATATGCTTCAGGCATCCTCCCGGTGTATTTCATTATGAGCGAAGATCCCCCTGATTGATCGAGGTGATCCTTGAGATACAATGCGTCGTCAACAAATGTATGAGGGCCATGAGCATCCGAGGGCGGTGGGTACTTGAGAAGTAGCTGAAGACAGACAGAATAATCGGCTTCCAATACTAGGAAACATGTCAGCCTTGAAACCAGATTTTACTATAGAACTTACACTCCCATCGAATTCTTATTAACATGGCAACACAGATAAGATCTATAAGTTCCAGAGTCGGATCGACAGCAAAGATGGTATCCCAAAGTACCAAGAATTGTTCAAAAGGATATTCTCTGCTGAAGAGCAATCGTATCCATCGTCTATGAATATAAGCAATGAGAAAAGTGGAAATGAGCAACACAGACTAACATCAAGAAGATCTGTGGTAAGATCTCAATATTGGTAAGGTGAGTAGCAAGTTCTGGGTCGATCTTCTGCAGGCAGACTTCGTGGATAAATTTACTTCGCTCGACAATGGCGGAGCTTTGTTCTGGGAACTTTGAAGGGCGCAAAGAGTCTGACGGTGTTACAGGATTGTCCTTAACTTCGTAGAACGACTGAGCACGCTCCATCAGTTTGGAGAACAGGATGAAAGCATCATGCTCGACAAAAGCATGGTCGAGAGTTTTGACAAGAGCATCGTCAGTAGGAATATCTTCTGGCAAGGTCGTGGGGTCCACAGAATCTTGTTCAATGACATGCAGAATAGGCGCGAGCAGTTCATGCATTCCCTGGCGATAGCCTCCTCGCTCGGGATTAAGCTTGCAGTACATGAAGAGGATATCTGTAATAGTTGCCTGAGTCTGGTCTTCATGGTAAGATGCTTCATCGGGTAGCCGCTGAACATCTTGCTGTATCTCGGCGCGAACAATTTCATCTTGACGAATAGTGTTCCAAGGTGACTTGTTCTAGTTAGTCCACTGTCCATTCTTCAAGCCTGGAGACACCTTACGCTTGGGTCTTCGTTTAAAGGATCAATATTCAGCTCCGCAAGGGCCTCCGGATGCTTTATATACTTGAGAAAATGGTCCCTTTGTTCTGTATAAGAACGCCTCCCGTCGTCTAGGACCTGAGACCAGCTCAGGCCCTCTGCAGCAGTCGATAGAAGGAAGGTCTACAGTAATACGTCAACTGATGAATTGACAACTAACAACGCAAATTGAGGTAACTCACCTTCCAGCAAAGAGAGCGACATCCTGATATGCAAGGGCTCGATAGGCCATTAGACTGAACAGCGCGGCGGAGATCGCCAAGATGTGCACCTTGAGATTGTGTTTCACGCCATCTTGAGCTGTGGACAGAGCAGAGTCAGTTGAGTAGGTTCTAGACTTGTTTCTTGTCGCTAATAGGCGCAACCTACAGCGACTCCTCGAGAGGTCTCATGCTGTTCAACAAGACTAAGAGAAAAGCCAGAAAGCCAAGTTGATGGGGTCGTGAGCAAAGTCTTAAACGGTAGACTAGGTGAATGAATGAATGTTGATGGCGGAGGATGAACCCGAAACCTTGATCTATCGGCGCTCCAGGTTCAATTGGGTTGCCGTCTCCGTCTCCGGCCCCACTCTTTAAGAGCCCGCTCACCACGCGGACGGACAAATTCCAGCGCTCAAGTCGCCTGAAAGTTCAGGGGCTGACCGCCAAACAAATAGTGTCATGTCACCTACTACCTTAAGGCCATGCCATGCACCTCTTGACTTGATTCTGCGAGCTGACGTGCCTTTCCCCTTTAGCCTCAACTCCGTATATATAACAAATATCGTGACTCGTGGTCACTGAGTGATGCCTCACTAGACACTGCATCATGTCTGCAGATCTCTTTGCCGAATTCAATAGTCTTTCAGACAATCCAACTCCTGCCCCAACTCAGCAGAAGACCACACCTTTTCTATCTCAACCTCAACCTCAGCAACAGCCACAACCGCCAAAGCCGTTACAACGTGCCGATACTCAAAACCTTTTTGATCTCCTAGGAAAGACCAGCAATGCTTCACCAGTGCACGGCCAGTCATGGTCAGGCTTCCAGACTCAGTCTCAGTCTCAGTCTCAGTCAACCGCGCAGAATGCATGGGGAAGTGCCCCAGTCCCGTCGAAGCCGGCGGAGACGAATGACGATGATGATGATGGATGGGGCGATTTTGAGGTAGCTGAGCCTTCACAAAATTCAACGGTTAATGCGGCTCCTGCTCAAACTCCAAGCCCTGCTCCCTTCTCTGCTTCAGGATGGGGCACCAGTGGAAGTAATACTCCAGTCTCGGCGAACCCATCATCCATACCATGGCCCAAACCAAGCCTAGGCTCGGCTGCAGCCATTGCCCAGCGAGCACCCGGTATCAAGCAGCAGCCACCAACTAGAATTGTGAGAGCGTCGACAATGGACTTATTCTCCAACAGTCTTGTCGATATCGAAGCTTCGCAGAAGTCAACCAGCAGCAGATCAACACCTCAACCTTCCAGTTCGCAATCTCGTTCGCAGCCACAGCCACAGTTCGCGCAAGGTTGGGGCCAAGGAACAACTAAAAAAGAGCCACAGCACCAACGGATGAAAGCCAAGCTCAAAGCTTCTGCGCAGAAAGACCCTAGCGTGCTTTTTGATGCAGAGGACTTTGAGCTTCAGGTTGCCGAAGATGATGAAGAGGAGGACGAGGATGAGGATGAATTCGGGGACTTCGAAAGTGTCCCTCCTCCAACTGCACCCAAGGTGGCCTCCGCAGCTGCTCTCGTGAAGCCGACGCCGGCTCCTCCATCAATGGATCTCCTCTCTCTAGATGAGGCAGCTCCAGCTCAACCTGAACCTCAACCGACCAGAAAAGCGCCACCTACCCAGCTTCTCGGACCTCTAGCATTTGGGGCTACTGCTACAAACTATCCTCAAGCACCAAAATCACCGTCCTTTCAGGATCGTAACCCTTTCCCAGAACTTGCTATCAAAACGCCCACGGAGCCAAAAGAAGTAAAAAACCCGAAAGAAGAGACCCCAACTACAGCATGGCCATCTTATGAAAGCCCAGTGGATTGCAACCCGGTCAAATACAAGGAACAAGAAGAAGAATGGGGTGACTGGGATGATTTCTCAGCCGTTGACAGCAAGAAGGTGACCGCCAACGCGAGCAACGCGCCTGAAAGCTGGGATTGGGATGCTGCTGACAATGTTCAACCATCGCACGGCGATTCTCAGGGGGATGCTCCTCCACCAATCAACGTTCCACCCCCTTCGGTTATCCTCTCCGCATTCCCTGATCTCTTGAAATCTGGTACTGCCCTATTCAAACCAGTATCTGGCCAGAGCACGTCCATCAAGCAACGTATTCTATCAGACCCAAAAGCAGTAGAATTCCTACAGGGCTACGTTCTCTTAGCCGAAACAGCTGCGCGCGTCATCGCTGGACGTAAACAAAGATGGCATAGAGATAAGATCCTTGCCAAAAGCATGTCAATTTCAGCTGCTGGGAGCAAGGGCATGAAACTTGCAGGAGTCGACAAAACACAAGCTGTACGCGAGGACCGTGAGGCTGCGGATGTGGTAGCTGTATGGCGTCAACAAGTTGGCCCTCTACGATCTGCAGTTGCTGCGGCCAAGTCGGCCGATAAAGGTCAAGGGCTAAAAGTTCCTGAGATTAGCGAGAACATGCAAGTGCATACGGCTAGAATGGTGCCGACAGCCCCCAAAGCTTGTATCGTCTGCGGACTGAAGAGGGATGAGAGAGTGGCCAAGGTGGACATTGAGGTAGAAGATAGCTTTGGGGAGTGGTGGGTTGATCACTGGGGACATAAAGCATGCAAGAATTTTTGGACAGAGCATGAGCAAAAGTTGCGGCAGCGATGAAAGCCGACGCTTTTCAGATAATGCATATGGCGAAAGTTTTAGCATTCAGCTCACATTGGCATATTACTTCTTCTTCCATGTACGCCATTCAGCTATAGCCGGCGTATACAGGAACGAGAAGTCCGAGGTTATCAGTGACAGTACATCAAGTCAATGTGCACAATAAATAGCAGGGGTTTAATATTGCCCAAGACGTGATACTTGGTAACTTGTGCAGTCTGCAGCAGCGTTGCTCCACAAACCTTGATGTTGAACAACCAATCCTCAGAGGCAACAACTGCAGCCAAGTGATGTAAAGTGTGAGCGTCACTTATTGGAGCTATCCAGTTACAGTCAAGTCGTGTGCTCTTTGAGTGACAATGTGTGATGAGAAATTATTGGCTCAGCATTGTTCTTTTACTGCTGAACAACAAGCGAGCGAGCATGTTGTTGATGCTTTGCGGGGTTAGACCGTTGCACGACCTTTGGTCTGGAGAAGACGAATGAAGTGAAAAGCGGAGTGATAGACGAATTGAAGACTCAGAAGAACGAACATTGAAGTTTTAACTCGTCGAAAGGGCCTGCCTGCTTTGCCGTTAACGTAGGATTTTAGTGTTAGACGAGCCAAAACTGCAGCGTGGTGGCCGAGAAATACAAAGTGACGGCGAATAAGACTCTTATGACTGATCACTGATCTGCTATTGGATGTGATAAATTTTGCTCTCTGATGAATCACTGGCTATCTGAAGCCTTTCATTTCCTTCCAGTCTTAACCGACATTGAAGTCGCTCAACGCTGCAATTGATGGAACAAGATGCGATCGTCCTGGGCGTTGGCAGAAGCGAAAGTCAATACTCTGTGGCCCACTGTGGCCCGTGTGGGTGTGATGAAAAAAACACCCGAGTGACCAGGTTACCAGGGAGTGTGGGCTTCTGGGAGCAGGACGAGAAAAAACGATGCCAGAATCTTGGGATGGATGGATGCTGGCTTGACGCTTGCTTGTTTCCTAGAGTGGATTAGTGGAATATGCCAAGAATCCTGGACATTTGACATTGTGTGTGTGTCTGTATCACGCTATTGTCAGATGGAAGACAACTGGTTACAGTGAGAGTAGTATTTCTACAATACCTTAGTAGACAGCTGTCAAATACGACTCTGAGTTGGATTGAAAGTAAGAGACTTGGGAAATGTAGAAGATGAATACGGTACTAGCAACATGCACCTACCCATTTGTATTAGGACTTTGTTTGAGATCATTATTTGAATGAGAAGGAAGGTACGAATTATCGGGTTTCAGAACGCCTCGAAAGCAACCATTGCTTATTTGTTTGTACCTGCCTCGTGTTGAGTTGCGATCTGTTTCGTAAGGTATCAAGGACTTGATGATACATATAGACTCTTGTCTTAATGATAGGTCGAACCACGGCCTGTCGTTTACTTCTTACACTTGGGTGTTATTGCAGTCAGAAACATTTGCCCAGTCAGAAGGTATCTATCCGTGAGCAACAAGCAGTTGAAAGAGAATATGTCGTCCTCATAGAGCACCGGCAATAGCTGGCCCAAGCGGCTAAGATATAGTACCCGTCCATCCACAGTTGATGTTTCTTAAGCCGGGGCAAGATCCATGCATGGGTGTGAGGTGATGATTGCATCTTGAGTACTTATATTTCAAGTATCTTTTCCCCTCATCTGTCGGCTAATCTCGATAGATGTAATTGTAAATTGGGGAAGCAAGAAACCAAAGTACTTGCCATCAAAGTACCCCTCTATATGTGGTTTTGGTGGTCATAGCTGCCTCTTCCTTCCCTTCCATGTGCTGCCCACCCCACTTCTATCAACGGGTTGCTGCCGTATGTAGGCGGGAAACAAAGGTAGGCAGGCAGGTACTACTGCTCTGATCTTTCTGTGTGGTCACTTGGTGTTTCGCTGTCTTGGTTCTGGCCCTGGGTTTGTGGTTTGTGGCAGTTTAGAGGTTAGAGGTACCTACCTTAGCATGCATGGATCGAAGCACAGGCTCATTATTGATAACCCATCACTTCCACATCTTCTTCTTCTTCCTCTTCTATCCTTCACCCACTTCACTTACGTTACGCACCTCTCTCTTCTCACCTCACCTTCACCACCTCTTCTTCTTCTTTCTCTCCCTCTCTCTCCCTCTCCAGCTCCTCACCCTCCGCCCCCGCTCTACTCTCGCATTCCCCCTCCTCTTCATCTTCGTTCCCGACTGCCCATTACATCAGCTATTGAAGCCTTCTTAACCATACGCCTCCCGCGTATCGTTCAATAGCCCACTCGCCCGCCTCCGCCGCCGCTTTCTCAACTGGAGTGCTTGCAACGACCCTTGACCCCGCTATCCCGCTTCGCGTACAATCAACTTGCCGCAGAAAAAAAACACACTGCACCACCTCTCCGTCTTGCTGCCCCCGCCTTCTCCAGCATATATTTAACGTCCTCGCAGCACCCCCAGCGTCGACAGTAAGGTCAGTAAATTTTCTTTTCCCCTGCTGTGCTCTTGTATGAAGCGTTCCTCTTGCTGTATCATGACGTCGGTCATGACATTATGTGTACCCGCGCTTTAAACGTGCGTTGGAAAGAAGGACGATCGTCCATACATATCAGCTTGCGCCTCTAGGCATTCTCACGCTCAAATAAACTCATTGCAAGAGGATGTTCTAACAAACTTACAGAATTGACCAGACCACCCCTACTCGGCTGTTCTTCTCGACCCCAGACACTTCATCCTCTCGAATCGCTCTTCTGCCTCTATTCCCAGCCAGCATCATAGCAAAATGTCGGCTCCTCAGGATTCCATTCCCGGCAACGGCAGCGACATCCTTGATCAGATGGATCAACTCAGAATGGATGACCGCCTTGGCCCTGACGGCGAACCTGCCCCTAAGACGGAGGAGGAGTATGCTCAGGCTCAGCTCACCCTTCGTGCGATCGTCTCTTCCAAAGAAGCTGGTGTCATCATTGGCAAGGGCGGCAAGAATGTTGCCGACCTTAGAGATGAGACTGGCGTCAAGGCTGGTGTCAGCAAAGTCGTGCAGGGTGTTCATGACCGTGTTCTGACCATCACTGGTGGTTGCGACGCTATCTCTCGCGCCTATGCCACTGTCGCTCGCGCTCTGCTGGAAGGTGCACCTGCTATGGGCATGGGAGGCGTTGTACAGAGCAATGGAACTCACCGTGCGTAAATAAACTATTCCACTAGGAGTCAAGATTTCACTAACTAGGGATCCAGCCATCAAGCTTCTCATCTCCCACAACCAAATGGGTACCATCATCGGAAGACAAGGTCTTAAGATCAAGCACATTCAAGATGCTTCAGGAGTCCGTATGGTCGCTCAGAAGGAGATGCTCCCTCAGTCTACTGAGAGAATAGTCGAGGTTCAGGGCACTCCTGAAGGCATTCAGCGCGCTATCTGGGAGATCTGCAAGTGCCTGGTCGATGACTGGCAGCGAGGCACCGGTACCGTTCTCTACAACCCTGTTGTTCGTACTCAACCTTCCACTGGTGGAGCCACCAGTGGTGGAACGGGATTCAGCCAGAGCTCTGGCAGAAGCGATTATGGTGGCAGCCCTCGTGTCATGCGAACAGGCAACGGCGCCGATTTTAGCAACGGTAGCTCAAGGCCCTACAACCGCCGCTCTGACTCCGACGCAGCTCTCCGAGGCCCCCCTACTCATGACGAGAACGGTGAGGAGATTCAAACTCAGAACATCAGCATTCCCGCGGATATGGTTGGCTGCATCATCGGACGTGCGGGCAGCAAGATTAGTGAGATCCGAAAGACATCAGGCGCACGCATTTCCATTGCCAAGGTGAGTTTTCAAGTTTTGGAAGTATCAATAGCACGACTGATCATATAAACTCAGGCACCTCACGATGAGACCGGCGAGCGTATGTTCACCATTATGGGTACTGCCAAGGCCAACGAGTCGGCCCTCTTCCTTCTGTACGAAAATCTAGAGGCGGAGAAGATGCGCCGAAGCCAGCTTCAGGACGCCGAATAGCCGACTGTTGACTGAAATCTCATCGATTTTTGCGTTTTTTCGTGTTCCATACGACTTGCTAAAATAAGTTTTGGCAAGGTGGGCTGGCGCACTCCAGATCTGACTTGCCGCGAGGCTCGTGTTTTCAACGAGGACGATACCAGCTGACAACTTTATGAGCGACTGAAACCACTTGTCCGACCATCAAACTCGTTTCTTTTACTGCTTCCTACCCTTCTCGCTGTCATCACAACATTAACTATGGCTTGACTTGTGTCGATTTCGGCTCGAGCCTCACCTGTCGCCTTTTCATCTCTTAAACCAAGCCACGTTCTTTTGCAGCGCGATAACTCGCTACCGAACACTGTAGCCTTGTCTGTATCAGTTTTACTCACCGGACTTTTTGGCAATGGCATGCTTCCCCTTCAGAGGCACGGTATCGTGGTTCTGTAGCGACATGACATAATTCTTCTTATGATCGCTCAACCAAAGCAGCACAGTCCGAAATGGTTATGGCTAATGACATAAAATATCTTCGAAGCCGGTAACGATAGGGACAGCGCAGCTCTCAGGGTCGAGAAGAGCACAACGTGACTCCTCTCTACAATCTCTACTCACACTTCGCGTCACCTTCCCCTCTCTTTCACCTCGCACAACTGTTTCCATCTCTCACAACCTCGGATCCCGACTTTGTCACTCGACCCGCGCCTCCCATCTTATCGCTCACATAATTCCTACATCACTCATCGCTCTCGCATACACCCCTGACATTAACTACACTGGCTCACCCATTGTGTATTCAGTCCCTCGCAACCCAATACCCCATGTTAAATAGCTCTTCATTCCATGTCGGAATCTCAAAGGATATTCTAAACAAGGGTGGAATTAGCTTGGGCCAAGAGCCGCCAAATAAACCCAAAATCATGAGCATAAAGCTATCAATCTGTCAATTGAAGTGAAACAATACTCTTGTCTCTTGTGATGATGTTGAGGGAAATCAATCGTAGTAAAGCTGGTTGGAACTAGTTCAGCCACCAAATGGACCCTTGGTAGATGTGGCTGTGACCCTTTCGGTGGGGCGTCGATCTCATGGTCTGAATTGAAGCCAACTTGTCAGTTTCATCATGGAAGCTTTGGTTGATTAAATTATCCTTTTTCCCGGCTCATTTCTCTTTTTCTCTCTCTTTCGTTCCTTGTTTCTTCGTTCACTCCTTAACCAATATACTAGATCAGGCCGGTTCATTTCTGATCTCGCAATATTGTCCCTGCACCTCCTTTACGTTCTTTAATACATATTCTCGAACTCCTAAGGATGGCGCGCTCCAAGCAACCAGCCATCAAACGCGAAGCTTCGTCCGAGTTCTTTAACAAGACAACTGCAACATGGGAGGATACTGATAAGTCGCAAAAGGGCACTTCTAATGGAAATATTGTGACGAAGATCACTGATGCCACGCCGGCTCCCGCGCAAGAAGCCGGGGTCTTGCAGCTTGTTATCGCCGTTGCGGGTATCTATGCTTCATTGTAGGTTGACTCCGCCCAATGTCCCCAGTTCTATTACTGACTTTGTTATTGCGAATAGCCTCACTTGGGCTTATCTTCAGGAGAAGCTTACTACAAAGCCTTATGGCCCTGCCGATGCACCGGAAGTCTGGCACTTCCCCGTCTTCCTCAACACCATCCAGTCCGTCTTTGCTGCCATTGTAGGCGCCGTCTACCTCTACGCCTCGACTCCCAGCAATACCCCCGTCCCTCCCGTCATTCCTTCGCGCCGCATCCTTGCGCCTCTTGCCCTCGTCGCCATCACCAGCAGTCTTGCCAGTCCCTTCGGCTACGCGTCCCTGGCCCATATCGACTACATCACCTTCCTCCTTGCCAAGAGCTGCAAGCTACTACCTGTTATGTTCCTTCACATCACCGTCTTCCGTCGCCGTTACCCTCTGTACAAGTACCTTGTCGTTGCGGCTGTGACCCTCGGTGTGGCTGTTTTTACTCTTCATTCTGGAAAGAAGAAGGGCAGTAAGGTTCGCTCCGACGATGCGAGCACGGGGTGGGGTCTCTTGCTGCTCGGCATCAACCTCTTGTTCGACGGCTTGACCAACAGTACCCAGGACCACATCTTCCAGACTTTCCGACCGTACTCTGGACCTCAGATGATGTGCGCCAACAACATTATGAGCACTATTGTCACGGGAGCGTACTTGATTGTCAGCCCTTGGTTGGTCGCCACAGGCCTCGGAGAGTGGTTCGGCATGGATGTTGCTGGTAACGCGGGCGAACTCAAGGCTGCATTGGACTTTATGGCTCGTTATCCCGCTGTCTGGAAGGATGTCCTCGGTTTCGCTGCTTGCGGTGCCGTTGGCCAAGTATTCATCTGTAAGTCTCCATCAATCTTGTTTTTATGATTGCCAGCTAACATGTTGTGAAGTCTATACCCTTTCCACCTTCTCCTCGGTCCTCCTGGTGACTGTCACGGTCACTCGAAAGATGTTTACTATGATTCTGTCAGTCCTCGCTTTCGGCCATCGCCTCACGCAGATGCAATGGCTCGGTGTCGCGCTTGTCTTTGGCGGCATTGGTGTCGAAGCTGGAATTGCACGACAGGAGAAGGTGGCCAAGGAGGCTGCCAAGAAGGCTCAGCAGAGCGGAAAGAAGGAACTGTAAACAAAGTTAGTTGAGTCGTGTAGTAAAGAACGTGTTAGGGTTGGCGAATGTTTTGCTGGTATATATCGAGCCGAGTGGGTGTTAGACAGAATGTCTTGCCACACTTGATACTTGACAGAGTATCGGATTAAACTTAGACAGATAGAGATGATACAAGACATGTCACGTAAAATTGGAGCAAAGAACGTGAGAATCCATTGAGATTGTCACTATGTAACTCCTCCATAAACTGGTCTGGCTGCTCCAAGACCTATTTCCTCCTAAACGCCCTGCTGCTATAGCCCAAGACAGCAACTCGTCTTTCCCAGCCATAGCCTCATGCCCTTTCTCTGACTGGGTATTTGAGCCCTCCGCATGTTTCCCACAGTGGGTTCCATAAACCATACGCCACCCCGTTTTGTTGTCCAAAATGGACAAAGAGAAACCAAAAATATAAATGAAACAAGATGACAAGACAGGATGCCTTTGTCTATATTACACTAGGTCATCGTGGAACCATCCGACGCCATGCGCTGTGCGTTACTGAAAATAGCGAAGGTCTGTGTGTTGAAGAGGTAACGATTGAATAACATGGGTGACAAAGAAGATGTATTTTGATATTTGCGTATCGTCGTGCGGATAGTCAAAGGAATATCCGGGATCGAGGGTCGGATTAAGTGCAGTCAATATATCCACCCTATTGCTCAAAAAGGATAAACGCCCTGAAATGCTGAGTTCACATAGTTGTGTAGCGAGTGTTGAGATTATAAAAGAAATTCCAGTCGAGGTAATAGTCCCTCTTTCTTCCTTTGGGAAGTTGATTCGTTCGACTTCGAAACAAGACACTATGGTCGAGCTTCATCATAAGAGATCATCAATTGATCTGATTATAGGTGCCTCGCCCTTAGTAGGTGGACTCCTCGGGTCTGCGACAACTGGTGGTCTTCCAAATGTTGAGAAAGGATCGCGAGGGAACATGCCTGCTCGAGGGGAGAACAGACCTTGACCCGGAGTTGGTGGGCTTTCCACAAACCGCATACCGGCGACCTCGGGCATATCGTGAAGCGGGTTATTGGTCATTGTCTCGGCTCTGGGTGACAATAAGGCGTCATCTTCTGGGTACGAGCCTGGAAGAGCTATCGTCCTTTGAAACGGTGCATCGTTGAATTTCATTTCAGCCGGCGCTGGGTTAAATCTGGGAAAAGACATAGTCTGAAAACCGAAGCTCGCTTGAGAAGGGAATCCCGGAGATGGAGGTGGCTTCATGGCTGAGTCCATCATAGGAGATGGGGCCAAATTCGATGGGGCCAAGGTAGACTGCGCTTCGCCCTGACTTGAAACTGGTCTCTTGGGCATATCGCCAAGTTTGAAAGGATTCAACTTTTCGGAAGAGCGTTGCTCAACCTCGTCCTTCCACGTACATGTCGGTGGAGCAGAAGCTGGACCTGGTGACACAGGCCGAGGCCCAGGTGTCGAGTTGCCTCTGAGCCGAGTAGGGCTGGCGCTGAGGTTTGATTGTTGGGTGTCCTCGCCTTGTGTTGGAAGAGGTGCAGTCTGAGGTTCCTTGGGACCGATGTCAATGGCGTTGGCGGATAGGGTCAGTCTGTGCTTAGAAGGCTTGCGACCAGGTCGAGGGCGGTTAGAAGGCTGGGCCGTGCGCTTTGTTGACACTTCCTTCTGGAAGTCCTGCAACGAGTACATGAGTTTCATGTTTGGGCTGATCCATTGGCTCTTGGCTTGAGCTGCATAGTAGGCATCGTTGACGGTGAGTTCGGGTTTTTGAAATAGACCATAGGCAATAATCAAACTAGCAGATCGGCTAGCACCCTGTTGACAGTGAATAAGCACACGCTTGCCAGCCTTGGTTCGGCTATCGATCACATTGCACAGGTTCATGAGATCGGGCGCAATGTCTGTGTTGTGGTCCCAAGGAATGTGGATGTACTCAGGCTCCTGGAACTGGAAGGCCTTGGGGGTTGTTGGTGTCTCGGCTGATTCTTCACCTTGGGGATACTCCCAGGCTGTCATGAAACTGGCTGTTGACACGGCAGTATCGGGCTCAGCAATTGACATAGGGCGTCGCCTGGCCCTGCGAACTTCGAAGGGGTTGTTGACTTCCCTGGCGCAGTTAATGACCACATCAAAGCGTGCTGCCTCGTCCGCTGTGGGCTCTGAGTAAAGGAACACATTGTCGTCGTAGATAGCAATTGGGCCATCAGGATAACCGGGGGTCTTCATGTCCTCGTTATTCTCATTGTCACGGTAGGGATCGTCGTCCCGGATGGCCATCTGAGTGCGAATAGGTGAATCCTCTTCCGTGATCGCAGAATGAATAGTTGTTGGCTTCAAGGTTGACTTGGATGGGCGCAACACCTCTGAGAGTCCAGACTCGTTTCGCTCCAGTACCTTGGGGAAAGTCATACCGCCGGGTGGACCAAATGTCGCTGACTTGAGACCAGAAGACATGTGAGGCGAGGAGCAAGAATGCTTCAGAGCTCGACGCTGGAGCATGGGCATGGCTGGCGAAGGGGGGACTTCAAGAGTGGTCTTGTGAGTTAGGTCAGAAGTGTTGGTGTTCAGACTCAACTGGCTGGGCTTTCTTCTCATAGCAGGAATCGTGGGTTTGATAAATGATGGAGAAGCTGGCTCAGACACTAGCGAGATATTGGTCGTAGAAGTCGAAGCAGCAAATGGTGGCTGGATGGAAAGGCCTTTCATGTTGCGTCCCCGTCGAGGCGAGGGCGATGTCATGGGTCGCTGTAGCCGAGGAGGCTCGCTCAACATAGTACTGCTGCCGGTATTGTAACTCATGTTGATGCTGCTGTTGACACCCAGACTGCCAAAGCTGGTGGCAGGGAAGTTGTTGAGTGGAATGAGATTCATGGGAGAATCGGGGGAAGATGAGGGAGACGCATCTGACAAAGGCGAAGAATCGGTTGTAGATAGCGTTGTAGTAGGTGATGAGTCGGCAGACTCAGAGGTTTGTGTTGATGTGCTGTCATGGTGCTTGTGAGTTGGGTCGACAGGCATCATGCTCGGAGCAAGGCCATGCTGATGCGAGGGACCCATCATGCCAGGTCGCTTAGTATCCATATCGACAAACTTTGTGTCGACGAGTGTGACAGTGTCTTGGTCTGCCATAGTCTCGGCATCCAGGTCAAATACTGTCATAAATGGCGGTATTTGATCCTCGTACACTCTCCTGTCTGTAACTGACGGCATGTTTTGGTGGCTTAGTGGGTTATTCTGTGTGCGCAAAGAGTCCAGGTAGATCTTGAGGCCAATTATGGTCTCGCCGTCTGCGCGGTTGGTTTGGTTTGGGGAGTTAGTGCTGAGCGTTGAAACCACAAGTTGGAGATCGGTCGGTGTAAGTGTTGTTGAAATTATTTGTAAAGATTTAGAGAATTGAGCAGCCAGCAATAATTAATCCAGTGTGAGAAACGAATGATCTTCCAGGTCGCGGTGCGATCAAGAACAAGTCAAGTCGGTCGTTCGATGGTCAGCGCAGCTGATCCTGTCGCTGAGCTTTGCCGGGTGGTGGGCAGTGCTCGGTAAAAACGCACGCAAGATTCTTCCTCGACTTATGGACGAGAAGATGGAGAAGAAAAAAGATGCTCTTGGTGAGAAACAAATCGCGAGCTGGGGCGATAGAATCAATCGAGAAAGAAGCTACTGTCGAATCTAGCGTGTAGCAGGGAGAACAAGTTAAGGAACGAGCCCAAATGAAGTGAGACAAAGAACTGGCGCCTCGACGATAGATAGGTAGATAGCGGCAAGGCAGGGCTGCGTGCGAAAGTGGCGCTGTCAGAGTCGCGAGATCATTATTTCCCTTTATTAGGGAGACCGAGTCGTCGTTCGAGGAGAGGAGGTTATATCAGACGTCTTGGACTGGTCTGGAGGAGGGTAAAGGGAAGGGCAAAAGAAAAGAAGATTGAAATTGAAGATCGAAGTGAGGAGAGAAGTGAGAGAGAAAGACGAGAGGAAGAGTAATGAAGTGGAGGGGAGTGTGAGACAGAGCGAGGACGTCTTGGGATTGGATTGGATTGAGTTTAGCTTCTGGGGGAGAACTGGCTCAGACTGCCATGGGGGGTGTGCGTAAAAGCAGCAAGTAGCAAGCAGCAAGCAGTCCAGCCCAGGCGCTACCGGCGTACCTACTGTATGTATACTCGCTAACGGCACAGTACATGCGAGCTTGCCCGGCTTACAGGGCCTGCCATAGGTAAAGTCAGCTGCCTGGTGGAGGCTCAAAGCCCTGCAAAAAGGAGACCGAGCGCTGCCGACATAGCAACGGCGGCACCTAAAACAATTATTGAAGCATCTAGTCCAATCCAATCCAATACAGGGAAGTCTAATCCGGCCACAGCTGTACTTGCTTACCCAGGTTGTGTGCTGTAATTCAATATGGTGAACTGCAGACGGCGGCAACCTCTTTGTTTTCGCCATCTGAAACAATTATACGCCTGGAATAGGCGACACTGAATGCGCTTGAGCAGCGGCGCCTGCTATGTGTATTATCTGCACGCGAAGGGAACCTTACGGAACGGAAGCAGAAGTGGGAGGAAACATATGTGAGATGAGATGAAATGGGATCCTTGAACCCCAACAATGGCACAAGAATCAAGAATAGTACCCATACGAAACATGCACAACTGCCCGGTCTGCCGGTATTGGGAAAAATCGACATCAGGTACAGTACAGACAGTATTGGTCTAGATCTTCAGTAAAGCTGTGATCATGAGTATTGCATCGAATATTGATTGTCGTGATGACTGGCCAAATCGAGTCCTGCTTCCTGTGTCACTCACTCACTCCCTTGTCAGTAGATGGCTACGGTGTCCAATAAGATACAGAGACTCGAATTCAAACAGGTCGGCTAGAACGCCTGAGAAGACCCAACTGAATTGCAATGAAGCGATGAGCAATCCCCATCTCATCATGGCTCTTGCAGCTGTTTTCGCTCTTGTTAGGTTGCGTTACTCTGCTCTGATTTGGGTGACTGCGAACAGAATGGGGCGAGCAGCTTCGAGGGCGCTACAATGAACCACTCACAAGCCATCTTAGCGGTTCCAAGCTAGCCACGGCTGTAAAGTCTGCTTTCTGAGTGGAGGATTCCCTGCACGAAACGCATCGGGGGTCCTAAATATAGATCTCGAGCAGCACTCTGCAGCACTTCACAGCATGGAAGGCGCCTAGAGCGAGCCAATCACAAAACCGAAACCAAATTGGGACTTGAGAGTTGCAGAACAAGGGGAGGGCAGGAGGGGGGCGGGGTGTGTTGGAACTTGGAAGTCGCGACGCCAGGGCAAGGCCGAGGATTTAAATTTAAACCGCTGACGTTAAGTACCTCCTTCCATGTCTACAGCAGAGCATGCACTGTGCTGTGCTGCTTTCGACGGCTACTACTCTACCTACGACAATGAACAGAAAACTTGACTCTATCAGCATGAGAGACGAAATAATCCAAGCATCTTATGCCCTATTCAGGCCGTTCCTCGTATCATCTGTTTCCGTCATCCCAGGCTCATGTCTCAGGTTTTCTGCTGCTCTCTTCCCTCTCTCTCTCTTTTTAGCTATGACAAGTTAGCAGCAATGAGATGCTTGCTTCCTCAATATGGATCGTTCTCTAACAATAATAATGGGTAATTTGCGATTGACCAACGATGGGGCTCTGGCTATGGGTCAGGTCAGGGCTATCAGAGATCTTGACCTTTTAGGAAACGATAGACAAGCGCGGGCTTGCTCAGTCAATCAGGAGTTATGAAAGACAGGTTCACTCGAGATTCCAACGTTTGGTGATATGCAGATCACCAGCTACCAGTACCGTTTTAATTCTATTCTAGCCTAAGACTAATTTGTCATCCAGGCTCCTTCAGCATAACCGACTCCTACCTTTTGTTATGTAGGTAGGGCTGTAGCTCTTATGAAATTCCATAAATGACTTTCTTTAACTTACTATACCTAGCTATCATTCTCAACCGTTGTAAAAGCGCCAATTGCACGCCACTTCGCAACGCCGGTGCCGGTCTGGCTAGGGAAAGAAAAGGGCGACGAAGAAGCCTGGCCTTACCCCGGCCCGTCACAACCCCGTTGTCCGTGATTCGGCCATCCTTTTTGCGTCACAGGTGGACAAGGGGTCCTCTGTAACCTCTCTGCAACTGCCACTACGTGTTAGAGAACAGGCGCTCATCAAGTTCAGACGGGGGGGAAAGGGGGGCCCCTGTTCCTCCACCGTCAACTAACGTTACTGCGCCTGGCCCTGTCCAATCCTGCCATGTCCTGTCCTGTTCAAATGTTGCCGTACGGGGCCGAATCCTACCAGAATCAAAGGCGCACTGGCTACCATCTGGTCATGGCCAATGTTGCTCGCTGGCCGGGCAGCAAGGAAGTAGGCGGCGTCATAAAAACTGGAACTGGATACGATCGAAACACGGGACATTCTCGCGTGGCCTTTGTTTGGAGTGTAAGGAGCCGAGCGCTAGAGCCTAGAATCTAAAGCCCAGAACCCGGGACCCAGAACCTGAAGATGGCGAAAACTTGACTCTGGTCAAGTAAAGAACCAGAATAGATCCTGGTCAACTGACCTCCAATACTATTTTCGTATTCTTGGAGTCTCCCGAGGAGTTGAGAGCTGTGCTGTTTGGTCACGTTGAAAGTTGAAACTGACTGTGAGAGGCCTCGTGGCTTAGCTCCGGCTTGCGCCACTGCGGCGTCTCCCCAGTCTCCATTTCTATTCTCGGCCAACTTGAGTCGAGACACCTCGGCTTATAGAGACGTCGGTATAGGCTACAGAGAGCAAGACTTGCGAAGAGATGAATGTTCTGTTCCTAGACCAGCTAGGGCTGTTGAGGTTGCGTCGGTGGAGACATCTAAGATTAACCACATGTATTGTATCATTCACATGTTTTTACCTATACTATAATACGATAAATTATCTTTATCAGTCTTAGTTGACTAGCAGAGCAGACCCTAGCCTGTGCTCTTCTCGCCACGTTATTGACATCCATCACCCAGCAATCAGTTAGAGAGTGTGTGTGACCGTGCTGGAGCTAGCTAGACTACCTTGGCAGTTATTTCCCACCGGTATGTTGAGTTCATCTGGATTAATTACCGTACAGTATCTTGTAGAGGGTACTAAGAAAAATACCCTTCAGCCACTTACCGTAGATAGTAAGGTATTCATTATCCTAGGTGGTTTGGTCAGACTCAGAAACACACCGGGCCGCAGTTTTTCTCTGGCTAGCCTCCTTCTGACGGCAGATCAGAAAAGAAAAAGTGGTTCTCATGTTCTGAAACCCCTGGCTTTAGTCTCTCTAGTCTCTAGTCTCTGTGAGGAATGAAAACGGGAAAACCCAGAGCCCCATCGAGTTTCAGCTTTCTTCCTCTTGACCTTTTCAAAGACGATCAATTCTTTAACCAGGGATCAGTGACCAGTGACCAGAGACCAGTGATCACCTGCCATATGCAGCAAAAAGAAGAAAAAAGAAAAGAAAATTGATCAGACCGCTTGCTAGGGACAGCAGAAAAAGTCTCTCAAATACAATTGGCTGTATGCACGTCAAATTGCTCGAGGGGCGATGATTGCAACCCACATGGCTATCGAATCCTTTTTTTAGCTTCTTTCTTTCTTCATTCATTCACTCATTCATTCATTCATACGGAGTAGCTCCCTTCAAATCTTCTACAGTGTCATATTGTACATACGTACTACTACACGCTAGAAGTCGATCCGTAGCTAAAAAGAACAGCAACGCAATCTACCCCTGCAGGGTTCCTGGGTTCATCCACACTGCTGGCATCGTGTCCTGCCTTTGTAGGCAGTTGGGTCAGTGATAGGCACAGATTTTGAGAGACAAAAGGAAATTCGACCCGTTCCTTTGGTGTGGTTCACCTGAATGTTGCAGCGCATATGTACGGATACTGTATAATGGATCCTCTGTCTACAGTAAGACCCGAGAGTAGAGTAGAGTAAATACCTGAGTGAGGCGGGTCTTGATCTGAAACGAGACTCTCTCAGTCCCCATTGCAAGGTTTGCTTTGCCCTTCAACTACGTAGCAGCTTCTTGATCATCCCGCAAATCTTTCTCCCCCTCCACGTACATAGTACGTACACAGGTCTAAGCCATCCAGCCCATCCCATCCCATCCCCCTGAGAAAGACGAACAACAATCCAGACCGCAACTCAACTCCTTGTAGCCGCGACTGCGCTTGTTTCGTATCATATGTATGGATGAATGGCTGGCTGTGCTGTCCTGCGACTTCAAACTTGCCGCCCGCTTGAGCATTTATCCCAGCAGCAAAATTGAAAACTCCCCTGAGAGCTGTTACTCGCTAGACTAGACTCCAGTCACTCTTGAGACGAAAATACCATATACCACACACTAACCCTTATCCTCGTCCCTGTATCACGTGTCGCTAATCATGGTTTTGAAACTGTAATTTCCTTCGGCATAGGTAAGGATCTCTGATATAGCTGCAATGTATACGGCAACTAAACCACTTGGTATTATATCTCCGTTTTTTGCTTTTCCTTGTGCATGCCTTTGAGAACTTTTCAGTCCAGTGTTTTCACTTAGCCTCGGTTCTGTATTGACCGACTCTTACGTATATCATGACATGCTGGTTGCTTAATATACGGGAATTGTTTTGGAAAGACATCCGTGCTAATTATAATTATTTCTTGCATCATTCAGGAGAGAGAGGCTCCAGTTGTCTCTCTTGAGTCATTCTTCAACAAATATATTGAATCATTGCTTTTGTCCTGTTCGCATAGTTTATTTCACGAATGGGTCGTTTATGTTGTATTGCCCAGATGTTCCCCAGGGTCTGATGGCACCATCTTACTGTGCCAATATAATGTCCCCTGTGTGTCTAAATGATATGTGATCAATCTTGATCCTTTCCGGCCCGTACTGTAGGGACGGCAGCAGCAGATGCAGCCATAGTTGTTCCGTGCAAGGATATGCGATCACTATGTTTCAGGTTGATGGTGAAGACGGACGCTTACCGTATTACTGTACACAAGGTAACACTGGTCCATCTGATTAAATCTTGGCTACCTACCTATACGTGGATTCCTGACTCTATATCCGCTGCTTTTGATATTTGTTGGGGAATCTAATCCACACTTGCAGATGCATACTTTCTGTTTATGACAAGGTAGCTAGATATAGACAACACTGCGTAGAACCAGGCCTATACTATGTTACCTGTAGTTGATAATGGGCACACAGGATGATCATGGCATTCAGGACAGCTGTGTATGTTCAAACCCAGATTTTTATTGTTACCATAACAACCAATTCTCATATGCGTATGTAGCTCGTCCCCGGACTTTGTTATGTTTCGTATATAGGTAGGTAAGTATCGTGAGATAGGTCACAAGTTTCATCTAGCGCAAAAAGCAAAATGGCCACATATCACAACCTTTACTCTACTTTAGTTGTGCTAAGAAGAACTTGAAGGCTTGTTTGAAGCTTTAATTAGTGCTATAAGTGACAGAATCCATGTTGTTGCCCAGACTAGCCGCGTGAACTGTAATGTACAACTGGGTTCTGGCGTGTCTTGTATAAACTTGCAAGTTCTAAGATTACTTGACACGATGGGAAGAAAGTGAACTGCTCAATCTCGTAATCTATTGGTACACATTTGCCTTTCTGTTCTTCATCGTATATCGTAGTACTTATCTATGTGTTTTCGACACGTGCAGTTGTGCATGTATGATGTGTTGACGACATTGGTTGGCTGGTGCCATTTTGAAGTCACTCAAAGGCGACTTGATACACACGAAAGGAGTGGGCTAAATATATCAAGTTATTTGACTTGCATATAATTCCTCATTGAAATGCTTTTGTTCTGACTTCACCAACTCGTATCTGCACCTCTTGGATCGTGGTTTGTCAGTACTTTAGGGTAGGCGGCTTTCCCTAGTCCGTTTGGCTGCATACTCTTATGTGAAGGCTCTGTAAGGTCCAGACAATAAAATCCGAGAGGCCATTCTCTTGCGACATGTTCCATTGCATTGGTTCTAGAGAGTTCTGAGTCTTGAAAGTATTGCGGTGGAAACACGTCTTGATCTAACTGGAGTGCCATCGTATGTCAGTCACTTCCACACTTACAACATGGCACGGTAACAAAAATAAGCCAGAGAAGGTAGGATATCATGAATGAACGAATGCAAGTAGCTAAAGCAACAGCTACGTTACTAATTCTGAGAACTGAAGCTTTTATCTTAGGATATCGTTCATTTGTTACTTAATGAACATTTCTTTTGCAACGCTCGTCGCCTATCATGGCACCAGGCACATACTGTTAAACTTCACTAATACAAGCGAAGCAACAACCGGGGATAGATGTATTCATAATACTCCCAAGATCATCTGCTGGTTGAGTTCCCACACACAGTTCCTGGAAGCAATGGAAGAGTTCTCTATCAAACATAAACTTGAAAATCCCAGGTTCAAGTGGATAACCAACACATACCACAGTTCAAGAGCGATAGAATAGCCGATCGGACCTCAATTTATTGTTCAACGGTAGTGACAAGAGCAAAAAGGTTCAATGAGGCCATAATATCATCGTGTCAGTACCAAAACGTTATCAACTTGAAGATACATAGGTTCAGTTGACTAACATGATACCAGCGGCTTGCCATATTCAACAATAAACCAAGAGGAAGAAGAAGCAAGGGAAACACACAGAGAATATCTGAAAGTCTGCAAGTGCTGATAAACTGAAGAACAGTAGATGAAGATCGTCTGATGTTGATATTGTTATAATTCGGAGACTAATTTACACCCAAAGGAAGACCCGGAAGCATTCTCCAATGGCGAATGGCTGTTGAGGAGTGTACATGCAGCCAGACAAATAAGGTATAAGATAACACGCAAAGTGATGTGTTCCTGTGTTGGATTTAAGAACTGCAGCCATGTTTCTGGTTAAGTCTGCGTCCTTAAGACGAGCTTCATCCAACGATATTCTTCATAGCATCACACTAAGAAGCAAGCGCACAAGAGAAACAAGTTGAGTAACACCACGTACTTGGTCTTTGCGCTAGTGGTGCAGACGGACACGGCAGAAAATCGCGCTTACATTTGTCCAGTGAACTTATCATTGGTTAACAGCTGTATACTGTAAAGTATGAGGGTATCAGTGTATCAGTATCCGTAAATGCTCCTTGGATCTGCATAGTTAGTTACCAGTAGCGAAATGATAGTCCGAAGCCTCAAATAACTAGGTTACTTCGGCTTATAATAATAGGCGAAGGACATGGCCGGCCTTATAATCGGAGGAAAAAATTGTTCAGCTGCTGGTTACTATGGTGAGGATGTAGCCTTGTTTGACGGCCGTTGAAGGTATTCGCAGCAAGTACAAGGGGATGGCAGTAAGATGTCCATCCATACTTGCTAACCACTACAGCACAGACTATTAGTGTTGAGAGAATGAATTCAATTGCCAAATCCAGACGCGGAATCTTTTCTCTCTGTTGGTGGAACTCGGCACAACGTTGTACTGTACCCGTTTATCATGACTGTTAAGTGTCATGCTAAGAGAGACCTGTACCAAATGCATGATTTGATAGACTAGACAATCAATAATCTGGTGGTATATGTTTGCTTTTGCTTGGAGATGTCAGTACCACAGAACCTAGACGGGACAAATACAACCCCAGAGCCTCTGTTTCAGCACAAGGATAGGGGATCCTCAGGATCAGGGTTTGTCAAACCAATTGCGGAATCAGCTATCCATGGCGCAATGGACTATTCCTTGTTCAGCTCGTAGCCAGGAATCATGTTCCGTTTAACGTTAGGTTGACGGGCAGTTGAATCCAACGGTGGCCTTTGCTCTCGCTTAAGGGGAACGACAAGGGATGTGAGTTGCATTCGATAAGAAAAGAGATTGAGATTGAGATGGGGATGGTAATTAACTGCAGTGGACATCCATGGGATGTATGTACAAATACGGGTCAGAGAATGCAACTGCAGCCCAGACTGGATGAAGCTCAGGCCGCTATAAGAATGGAGCTCATGCGGCCCGTAACTGTAGGAACTCTAACAGCTGAAGTGATTTATTAATCAACTTGATCGGTTATGCTGGCAATAGGGGTATTGATTGTTCTGTGTAACAATTGCCGTGTGTGACCTACCTAAGTTACCTACGCTGAAAGTGATATACTCTGTAACACAACATGAATTGTCATAAACGACGGCGTTTTACTCTTGACGTTGAGTTCTCTGCAGGGAAAATCTGTTTGCAGATCAAAAAGCCACGCACGTCGAGTCTGCAGAAGCTCAGACTCAAGACATTGGACTCGGATAGAACTAACAATGAGATGGACTGTACGCAAACGTTGAAATCATGATTCTGCTATTTGTATTTGTGTCTGAAACGCAGGGTCTTGTTGCCGTCTTAATTGTCCATCATATAAACAAAGTTTCGCTACTGTAGTCACTCGTTCTTTGAGGCCCAATCTGATAAGTTGACTTCCTGCGGATACTGTAGCCAAGACTCTTTCCACCTTGACAGCTGTTGATGTGACGGTCCCCTGTCTGGTTTGGGTTTGTTTGGTTCGTTGTTAGATCAGACAAAAAGAGAGACAAGGAAAAAAAGGATCCGTTATGGTACATACCTACAGCCCTTGTCGATGTCCTCATGTCCTCCTCTCGCTTTCTCGCTAACTACAGTAACGATTAAACGAGCGAACGAACCAACGACAAACTGTCTCTTCTCCATTTGTTTGTTTGTTACCTGCCTCTTTATTTTCCCCTCTGTCTGTCTGTCTACCTACCTACCTATCTATCTATCTCTCTTCTTCCCCGCCTCTTTCTCTTCTTTCTCGTCTCGTCTCGTCTCGACTCTTGGACACGTCGATTCGTTCCCATCTTTATCCTCTTTAGTTATTGGGTAGGTTGGGCATTGCTGTCCCCTCACCTTCACCGACTTGACCTTCTTTCTCTACGACTCTTTTTTTCTCAATTTCTATCTACCTACCTATCTACCATTCTTATATCAAAACCAATCACATCATATTATCTCACTCATCCAATACTTTCATATAATCCACGACAACGACAACGACAACCCAACCCAAGCAGATCAAGTTTCCTCATCCGTTTCTGAGGAACCTGTTTCACAAGGTACCAAGAACGACGCTTTGACTACCAACCACCAAAAAAAATCAAGGCCTCTCTTCTCACATACTCGAGTCAAGGCATTCGCTTGTCTCAACAGCCCATTCTTATATGAGACTACTACTACCGCATGCATTCATTCATTCATTCATTGTAATAGCTAATAGCTAATACCTTACGACTTTGATTATCAAATCAAGTTAAAAAGGGCGAGTCGACTCACCTGGACACGAATACTGTACTCTCCCACCACCACCTGCGAGATTTTTTCTTCCCGGCCACTTTATTGACGTCGTATTGATTACCTGCAACCACTTGCTGGGATGCTCTGATGCTCCCATAGCTGAGACCATGACGGTACAAGGCGGTTTCACCAGTGCGGGCGAGCAGCCAAGCCCTGACAGTCAGAAAAAACAACAACAACAGATGCAGCCTTCTAGGGGCTCTTTAGCCGATGCTTTCTCATCTTCATCAACCGCCGTCGCCCACGCAGATTTGCATCGTCAGAGCCACAATCCCTCAAAACTACCCGCTTTTCGCTTTTCAGACCGAAGCAGAAGCCTTGGAAGTGTGCCCCTAGTCAATAAGGGTGAACCCCTGTCGTTTAGCAGCCCGCAATACAAGCGGAACAAGAACCAACATCAGAATCTCGATTCAAGAAACAAAATCAAGGACGGTCAAACCATTGAATATTTCAACTACAAACCAAAGGTTTCGACATCACTCTCGACTCCAATATCCGCCCCTACGATAACTTCCGACCTGCAACCGTCAATCGAGTCGTCCATTGTCTCATCCAACCCAGACCCCGGCTCCATTACCTCGCAGGCCCAGACCCCTGACGCAGTAGCACCAATATCATCAGACCCAGGCCCTTTGCCAGCCCCAAAAGACGCTGTTAGTGGACCAGCCACAGCGCCCGCCCCAGAGCCAGAATCTGCCCCGACACAAGCACCAGCATCAGTATCAGCGGCACTCCCAGCGACGAATGATCCTGACACTTCCAATTCTCACCCGACAACGCATCACCGCGACGAAAAACACGCCGTCTCTGCATTAACCTCTGCGCCCACAGACCCATCCACAGACACAAAGCCGCCCGCTCTCTTCTCCAGAAATTCCTCTTCACAACCCACCACTGAATCCAACGCGCCCTTAGAAGCCACTACCTCGCTGCCGTCGCAAATTCATTCTAGAACCACTTCGCTTCAGCCATCGTCATCGTCATCGGTGGTCCATCTTTCGGCTGGGATCAAGCGGCCCGCATCTTTCTCTGACGCACATGCACCTGACGCGATCTCCCCGCAACAAGTCTCCTCAGCACCCAAGACTCGTACTCGCCGTCCCTTGGTATCGCGCAGATCGACTGCTGGCGCCTCTTCCACTGGTCCGCCGCCTTCACTAAACTCGGAGCGCCTCCAAGCCATCGAAGCCGCCCAGGAAGGCCAATTCACCTTCCGTGCCTCAGTCGAGAGTTCACCAATTGAATCGCCTTCCGGTCAACGCGAATTAGTTTTGCCCAAGACGTTATCCAGAACGAACACAGATGAGAGACGAGGGTCTGCATCGCAGCGCCCGCCTGTCTCTTATCGACCACCCCTCTCCACCAACAGCAGTACCGATTCATCACCGTCAACCGCTGTCCGCGTCCCTCCGATTCGGTCTTTCCGATCTTCAGGTTCCCGAAAGAGCCTTACTCTCGACATGAACTCAAGACAACGTTTTCACGACTCTGGCGACGAAGACGACGACACCAACCATGACCGCACCCTGCGCGCTCTGGAAGGCCGAACTGACGACAACGCCCTTCATTCAGCTCCCGTCTCCTCGAGCCGTCGCGGCGCCTTCGACAACGAGGATACTGGAGATGTATTTCTAAAGATTGCTAGGGAGGAATCTTCACAGCGCCAAACAGACGAAAAGCAGCCCTCTGAGGATAACAGAAGCGTAGTGGTAAGTATTTTCCTTTTGCTTTCTTGTTTACTGCCTCGCCATTTCTCTGTCGCATTGGGTTGTGCGCTTTGCATGTGCGCTCAGATTGCGCAAGTCCTTCCAGGGTCCACTCAGAACTCAATTCGCGCTCATTTGTGGCTTGATGTTCAAGCATCAAATACACTTTGCTTTACATTGCAATGCTAACTGAAATAGTCCCGAGCGCCGAGATTCACACATCGACGACCACTATCTTCAGTCGTTCCTGTGCACTCGCCAAATTCCCCTCCCCGAGTTCGACGACGACTTTCTGATCAACAAGAGACTGCTCGCTCACGCTCAAGAGGTTATGAAGACGATAGATCAACTGAAGTCTCTAGAATGTCCGCATACCGTACAACACCACGAGATAAGGCAGCGTCGGCGCACCCCGGGGAGGACCTAGGACGCTCGCGCGCTTCTACATCTACAATGCGCCCTTCACCTGTGACACCGCGATCAATTATCTTCCAAGAACCCAGCTCCGAAAACTCGAATTACTCCCGCCGCCGATCCTCCATTACTGACAACAACGTAAGTGGACAAAACCGAAGTTCTGCCTATAAATCCATGCATCATGGTCACAACAAGACATATAACTCTTCCCCTCTTGTCCGATCTTTCGACTTTCAAATGCACTCAAACGTCGATACTGGCAATGGTGGTGAAGGAACTGAATCAACCTTGTCAAACACTGCCCCTTCCACGGTATGGGACGAACTAGACGACCTCAAATCGAGAATTCATCGACTAGAACTGACTGGTAAGCTGCCTTCGACTTCTGGCGCCGCAGTATCGAGATTATCCGACGACCGACCGCCGACCGCGACTACGACGGCGACAACCATGTCTTCCTCCCCCAAACGAGTTGAGAATGGCCACCGCCAAAACAACGATGCTGTTAGCACCACATCTTCCCATCACCATCGAGAGTCACATAGCATTCTTCAATCTGCCCTTGTTAAGTCCAAGGCTCTACTCGATGCTGATGTTTATCAAGCGCTTGAGTCTGCTGCTAACGATGCCATATCTTTGGCATCCATGATGGGAACTCCTGGTCAACCCGGACCAATCTCCAGCTCCGCTAGCACTATTGGTTCGAATGCGACTGTCACGGATCGCCAATTAAGGCGGAAAGCCGAAAGTGTATGCCGTAGCTTGACAGAACTTTGCCTCGCGTTGGGTGAGGAAGTCACCCAAACAAGGATGCCACGGCAGTCAATTGAAGTGCCACCTCCTGTGCAGAACGAAGCACCCATCACCCCAACAGTTAATAAGACATTTTCTGGATTCTCTCAACGCCGACAGAGCATCGGAAGAAGCGAAAAGCCCGCCCTCAAGGAGAGCGTAACTAGTCCCAGAGCTATGTCTAAGTTTGAAGAGAGACGACTCAGCATCCTCAACGGGAGCTCTCTACCCACCTCTCGCACGACAACGTCGATACCATCGACTCCAATCGAGCCCATGTCTAGTCGGAGGTCTTCTCTTTTGGTTTCCAGGTCTCGCCGAGCCGGTACTGAAGAGCCCGATGATGGCAGAACATCATCGCTCCTTCTGAGAACCAGACGTGCCGGTACGGAAGAACCCGATGAAGGCCGCAGAACCTCGTTGTTTGTCCGCAACCGTAGAAACACGGTTGGCGAAGATAGTGAAGATGAATCGAGATTCCGGGGACCTTCTCGGGTTCGTACTGATCTCAACACGATACGAGTCGTGCCACAAGATCACACGCCACAGCCAGCTGAAAACACATCGGCCATCCCACGACGGCGGTACGTCTCGTCGACTATCGGAACGTCTCGCCTGGCCACACCTTCGGTCAACACAGCAACCCCTCCAAGGAGATATATGGAGAGATCCACCCACCAAGACCAAGGCACAAGCGTAGCCGACAGGTTTGCAGAAGAGCGTGCACAACGCTACACGTCTCTAGGGCAAACAACTATGATCAACCGAACTGGCAGTATGATCAGAAGACCTAACCGGGAGAGTATTGCGTCGGGCAATCCCTCTACAGCTGCGGGCAGCTATAGGTAAAGGTCACAAACCATTATTTTATTGATTTCACGACTGTACAACCACTTATTTATGTTTCGAGCGCCGGACGTCCTTATTTTCCTTTTTTTGTTCGGACGGGAAGCACCTCATTATATTTTTTCCCCTTTGTTTCGCATCCGACCTGGCTTGACGATCCACCAAGAGCGTCAGCAAAGATGAGCTCAATCATCCTTGGCGCTCAATGTACATATTCAGTCTTTCGACAAGAACACTCTGTGTGGTCTGCAGTATCATGGTGTTTGGAGGGTTGTGCTTTTTTGAAAATGGCGTATGAGGAGTGGCTGGCAACGAAGGAAGCAAGAGCCTATGCTGTAGAGCATTCTGACAGCAGACGGGCACCAGGGAAATCAGGGGCATTAGGATAAGCATATGGATACCGAGTCAGTTTAATGTACGAGATGGCCTGGATCGTGCTTGTAACGATCCCTGATGGTTCACTTTGTTGCATCTTTGCATTTCTTTCTATGCTCACTTGTGAGATTTTAACCGTGAGATGGTAGCCCATAAGACTCCATTAATAAGTCGTGGCAAACACAACAAACCATTCAACGAGTGAAATGTATGGTTTGTGTTCTAATGATGACTCTTCGGCGAGGTAGAAGGGACTGTAAGTTCTATTCAAGAAAGAAAGGCGGCTGAGTCAGGCCGGATTGATGCGTCAGGGTAGAAAGATTGCTCTTCCGGAGCATACGAGACAGAATATTCTGGTCATTTTTCGAGACGTTTGCAAGCACTTAGGTTATTTATTTTGACAGCCCAGGCATTAGCGGTGACCTAACTACTCCTGTAGTACCCAGCAGGCAGGTAGTACTGCCTAAGCTGGGGTCCACTGACTGCCCGGCTCACAAGAATTCTTAAACTCTCAAAAGGCGACTGATGACCAAGTTGATGTCTCTCACCTTTACATCAAAATTGAAAAATCCATTATTTTCTATCCTCCTTGCGAAAGCCAGACCAAAAACATCAGCTGCCAAGAGCAGTTTAGCCACTTTTACCCCATTTCATTATACGGCTTTTACGCAGCCCATACATAACACCATGGCTGATAACACCCATCGAGAAGATGCACTTCTCGATTTGGAGGACAAGGTACAAGACAAACATTCAAAGCCAAGAGGCGATAAGGGACGAGGACGAGGTAGTGGTGGTGGCGGCGGCGGCGGCCAAGGTCGAGAAGTGCAGGTGTCAAAGGCTTTGTCCAGGCTCTTGAGACACCAGGCGGCTAATGCTGGTATTCAACTTGACGACGAGGGATTCGCGCGTCTAGATGCGGTGGTAAGTAAACGATAACTAGCTAAAGCGCTTCGTTTTATTCTCCGCAAAGAGGAATGTTAGGTTGACATGCTTGTCTAGCTCGCGTGGAATCCATTGAAGTCTCTCAAGGCTACACTCGGCGATGTCCAAGTCACAGTCTCTTCAGACAGCAAGCAGCGCTTCACCCTGAAGCCAAACCCGGCCACGAATCCATCTCTGGATACCAAATCTACCTCCCCAGCTGACTATCTCATCCGTGCCAACCAAGGGCACTCCATCAAGCTTGAGTCGGCCAATCTCCTTACACCCGTGACCGTCGAAGCTGGCAATGTCCCCGAACGTGTCCTACATGGATCATTCTTTTACTTCTGGCCTGCCATCGTGGAAACGGGTGGCCTGAAGCCCATGAGCCGCAATCATGTGCATTGCTCAGCAGGAACGCCCGAGGAAGGTATCGTGAGCGGTATGCGTAAGGATGCAGAGCTGATCATTGAGGTTGACACGGAGGCGAGTTTGAAGGATGGCATCAAGTGGTGGTTGAGTGATAACGGCGTGCTATTAACCGAAGGTGACGAGCAGGGCATCCTGAGCACAAAGTACTTCAAGTCTGTGACAGGACGCAAGGTTGACGTTGGCGTGCTGTGGCAGGATGGACAGTGGGTGGCTGATCTGCCTGTTGACTTGAAGATAAGTCCTCCTTTTGGAAAGGCCCCCCGCCAAAGTGGTGGACGTGGAGGAAGGGGAGGCAAACGAGGCGGTTCCTAGAGCAGAAGTCATGAATCAAAAGGCTGTGACTTGTATCAAAGCAACACCTATGGCATCCTCGAGACTATCTTGGCATTCATTAACAGCTTCCATTGGAGTGCTAGAAAGGTTGGCTGGCGAAAGCAGTCAAGAAATGAAATGATTTGGTCAAATTATGCGAATTTAGAGTAACGTTCAGGCTACCATGTTCTTGCACCCTGAGTCTCGTAAGATGATTTCTTTGTTGTTCAGTTGCGACCCCTCACAACATTCTAATTGCCTCCGTTCTTCCAGGTCCCAAAGCCCAAGCCCCAAAAGCATTTCCTATTTCCCCTTCTAATCATGACAAGGACGTGACGATAGCAAGAAAGGCACTCAAGTTGGTCTCGGAACAGAAGCTAGCATCTTCTCAAGTAGTGTTTCCCTTTTCTTCTTTTCTCCCTCCAGCCACTCGAGAGTTTTCTGTGCAACCAAATCCTCTGCCTGCTGCCGTCCCTTTACCCCAGTCACAACGCCCGTGTCCGGAGGAATCCTGCCATCGTGCCGGAAGATAGGCCACCCCTTCCAAGTGTCTTCTCCCTCATCGTCTCGTTCAACTAAATACTTTGGGATGCCAAATTCCATATCCACACCAAGTTTAGCAGCTCGCTCACGAATGGTAGGTTCCTGAATGCCAGCAGGCGTAGGACCACTGGCCTGCGAAGAATCGGCCGTCAGCGCTACGCCGTCAGAGTTGTTCTCCTCTTGGGTCTTGTTGGGATTAGGATGTTTCCCCTTAATTGAATCCGGCGTACTGCCGTCAGGGTTGTCTTCGTCTTCGGTCTTCCTCTTAGTGCGAACAGGAGATTCCCCGATGACTGAAGATGGGCGCTTTTCACCTCGGGATGATGATGGGCCTTGTCCCTGAAGCCAGTTGAGTGCATGCATAGCTGCAAAGTTCTTCGCTTTTTGTGCCTTTTTGAAAGTCGGAATCTCTTCACCAGAAGCGTAGCCATAGCCTTCTTGGGGGAACTGCTGGTTCTTGGATGGCAATGTGCAGATGACGCGAGATCGTGGGATAACTGTACCCGAGACGGACTGGTTGAATGTCTCTGAACTGAACTTGGGGGCAGTGATCTTTTCCCGCTGGCAGTATTCTAAGAAAATCAGTCAGTGATTGCGTCTCGAATATGCGTCGGGGACGAGCGAGTACTTGCCAAAAAGCCGACTAACGCAAGTGTCTTCAACTTCGATGTCCTTAACAAGTTCAATGAGCATCGCGATTGCGGCAATCTGCTGCTTGTCCAGCTGTGCAGGTTTCCCAGTGGTCTTCTCTTCGGCCTTTTTGCTATTTGCGAATTGGATGAGTTGATCCCAAGGAATCCCTTGTTCGGTGTTGCTGGATCCTTCGTTGGCCATGGTTTATATAGGTGGATTAGAGTGGTGATGATTCACTGTTGATGATCCAAAAGTAGGTAATCAAGATGAGATAGCAAGGTGTAGAAGAGAAAGAAAGAAGAAAGAAATGATGGCTTTGGATTGAAGGAACCT
Organism: Fusarium camptoceras; assembly: GCA_004367475.1. Taxonomy (NCBI): domain Eukaryota; kingdom Fungi; phylum Ascomycota; class Sordariomycetes; order Hypocreales; family Nectriaceae; genus Fusarium; species Fusarium camptoceras. The sequence goes on along the minus strand of QGED01000174.1, from coordinate 14,117 downwards.
GAAAATGGAAAAGGTGTGAGGCGGGTGCAATTTATAGGTAGGTAGGTAGTTGCGGTTCATGAATCACAGTTGGGGCTTCCCATGGGTGAGTATAGCACAACGACGAATCAACAGTTCATCGAAAATGTGGCCAGGCAGACTCAGCTGAACAGCCTGCCTTTTGATTGACCTGTATTGTATTGGTGTTGTTGGTCGGGTGGCTAATTGGGCTGCGTGTAAGAGAAGCGCTGGATACAAGTTCAAGTGGCTGTGGGGGTCGACATTCATGGTTGGGTCTGGTGGAGTTAGTTGGGCTGATTGACAAGGGACCAGACAAAATATTTGGGTCACTGTATGCTAGGTAGTCTAGAGTTGTATGCATTTAGACTTGAATACTTTATTTTGGCGCTCTTGGTCGCAATACATACATTCTAGGACCGTGTGTCTAACAGTATCAGGTAGAATCTGTGCATGCAGTCTGGTCTAGATCTCTCATGCGCGGTTGTTACACTTTTGACATGAATGTACGAAATCCAGCTGAGAACTTGACAACGCTTGATTTATGTGTTGGTTGTAGAGAGGCGCAAACGCAGCATATGCGACCCGCCGGTCTCACAGGGGTATCTGCCAACAACTGTGAATGCAATATGTAAAAATCATTTCCACGCCCCTACAATCGGCTCGGCTCGGCTCGACTCTGCTTTTCGTATTATCCCAGGAGTTATTAATCCTCTTCAAAGAAACCACCCTCATCGCTGTCATCATCGTCGTTCGTCATAACAGGCTGTGCGCCCTGGCGTTCTGCAAGTCGGCGCTCTCTGCGATTCTTGGGAGCGGCCCCTGGCTTGCCCTTGGTGTGAGGAGTAGGCTTGGTCTCCTTCTTGGGCTGCGCCTTCGCAGCTGGCACAGTCTTGTCTTTGCTTGTCAATGCATTGGCCTTGTTCTGGTTGCGCTCGGGTTTGGTCAGTTCCGTAACCTCGGCCGGCCGTCTCTCCCTTAGATTTCGCAGCGCGTGAGATCCATCTTTCATCGCTTGCTCAACCTCCGACCAGATTGGCGGCCTCTCTGTGTGCAACAGGCCTCTCTGCTTGAGGGGTGTGTAGTCAAGCTTGTCGTCATCCTTCTCTTCCTCTTGCTTCTCCGCTTTGGCGTTTGTGTAAAGGCTGATATAGGGCTCGGCGTGGGGAAAGTGTTGAGTGTATGCTTCGTCCACTTCAGCAATATGGAGGTCGCGCTTCAATCCCTCGAGCTCCTCTGTTTCTGTCGATTCGGTTTGATCAATCTTCTTGCGCAGCTGCCTCGCTAATCTCGACGCCTTCTTTCGCTCTACGCACAGCAGGTTAGCCTTTTCCTTCACACCCGACATAGAACTAGAACTTATCGTACCAAAGAAGCGAACCATGTGATATTTCGAGATCATGGCACTTCGTAGCTTTTGGAAGCTCTTGTCATCAACTGTAGCCTTGAGGGCGCTCAGTTCTCGCTCGAGATCGTTGCGAACATTGGCGGGTAGTTCTTGGTTTCGGTTGAGGAGTCGCTCAATGGTTCGCGTTCGCTTCTTGGCCCATGTTGAAGTCCCTTCGTTCGGCCGGTGCTTCGTCTTGCTCTGCTTGTGCTTCTTGGCGCCATTGAATGATGGTCGGTCTCGAGGCTCAGGCGAGCCAATTTCTGAATACTCTCGCTTTTGCCCCATTGTAGTTCGATAGAATATCTTGATTGTGCTTGCGAAAACTGTGCGGGTTATATGCCCGAATTATCTGAAGAGAAAGGCGACAATAAAGAGACTTGGAAATGGTCAACTTTTTTTTTACTGGCGGGGACTTTGATGCAGGTAGCGGTACCTTATCTTATCGACTGCCTCCAGTTTTGGGTTAGCGTTGTGTCCCTTCCAATGTGTGGGGAAGGTCCATTGTCTATTCCTAGAAGCTCGATCCATCTAAAGCTCAACACCATTCATCCGATACCGAACAATTCAACGGACTCTTGATTTAATGACATCGACAGGAATTCTCGAAATCAATGATTGACTAAGTCTAACTGTCGAGCTACTTCCAAGCCAAGAACCAGATTCAGGTTCAGATTCAGAGCTATATTACGTGACTTAATAACTCTGTCTCAACTCTGTTCTGAGTTGTATCGAACCTCTCTTGTCTATTCTAAATGCTGCTCTGAACAGAACAATTGGAATATTCTAAATTCTTGCATGAAGCACGCCTCTGGGCTAACCCCCCTCCGCCATGGATCGCCCCGAGCCAGGACTCGTCAAATGGTCATCCAACCCTTCTTATGACAACTTTATTCACATCAACCTTCAACATCGCGTGGTTCAAGTTTATGAACCGACTGGTCATGCAAGAGCGGGACGGTTCGATTACCAAAAACTTACTCGCCATGACGACTTCCCCCCTCTCACGACTTACGACTGGTCACCGACTAACCCCGGCCTTCTCGCTGTTGGCACTGGAAGTGGCATCGTAAACTTGCTCAGGATTGACGATGGTTCCAATGCATATGTTGAGCTGGGTCTCAAAATGTCCCGCACATGCCAGGCCGTTGCGTTCAATACTACAGGCTTGTTAGCGGTGGGCCTTGACAGAGTCCGGATGGACCAATGTCTTCACATCTGGGACGTCAGCCGACTGTCTTCAATAGACAAGAACACGAAGGGCTTTCCTTCGGACGCAACTAATATCGCAGACCCAAAACATCGTCTGGAGCCTAGCGTCTCTGTATCGAGTATCAAGTTCTTCGAGGATAGCCCTCAAACTCTCGTGGTTGGTATTAAGGCCCAAGGTCTTCGAATACATGATCTTCGCGGTAAGCCTCATAATCAACCACCTTTTGAGCAAACTGACCTGATGTTCTCCCATAGATCCTGGGAGCATTGTGACATTCCAGACAAAATGTAACAACAACCTCACAATCGACTACGCTGATCAGAATTACTTTGCTTCATCCGCACTCGACCATCCTGGTGTAATGATATGGGATCGGAGAGCTACAACACGCCCTGTGGCTTCCCATGCATATATGCAAGCAATTGAGGAAGACGAACTTCCATGGGGTGGAGCATTACGTCTCGATCAAGTGATTGAGACTGACTCCGACCCCTTCTTGGCAGAAGGAAAGTATTCTTTAGTCCGCTCTCTTCGTTACTGTCGTGACCACCGCGGCTTACTTGCTGTCCTATCTCGTACTGGACAGCTCAAGGTCTTGAATACTAACAAAGAAGTTCCGTCTTCCGGTTCGAGTAACCCAGAGCTTCTTCAAGTCCAGAAGTCGTACGAGATGGACGTCTCCTATGTTGAAACTTCAAGAAAGAACGACCGTATTGTTGCTTTTGACTGGGTGACATTGAGCTCACCAGTACTGCGTCCACGATTACTTGTTCTGCGAGCAAATGGGAACTTTGAGATTCTGGAACAGCCATCGCAGACTTCGGATCATATCTACAAGCTCGTGCCCTGGAAATCACCACATCGTGGGCTTGAAGGTAAATTGGATCCCATCTTTCAAACACTTGTTCGATCTAATAATGTATAGAGGGAGCACCGTATCGAAGCATAATGCAGTTTGAGCCCTCGCAGGCCCCTGACATCCTAGGACCCTTACTCATCGAAGAAGCGCTGTCGGATGTACCTCTTTTCGGGTCAGATAGCGCAAGTATTCGGGTAGACACAGAAGCGGCACTAAAGGCGAATAGTATGTCTTCAGTTGTGATAGAGGACGTCGGAGCCACGTCAAGACCATTACCTGAAGCCTTCCACAAAGCATCCTCAGTGGCACCTAAAATTAGAGCCCTACGTGCATTTGTTAGAGATGAGTTTCAGGCACCCAAAGGTATCAAGCCCCGTGCTGGCGATACCAAGATCGTGCAAAGTGAAACGAGCGAGATGTCTTTGGCTTCAGACAGTTTAGGGTCTTGCCGAGAGATCCACGATGCCTTGTTAGCTTCACTCGCTGAGGCTGAAGGTCTGCCCAGAGAAGCACAGAGCGTGCTTGATCACGCAATGCTGTTACGCGCCAAAGAGAAATACCTCTTTGATCCTGTGGCAAACAGAGATATTGTAGCGGATGACCCTTGGGTCAAGTATGTGTGGGACTGGGTTGCCAGTAAGTGCATCTAGGAACATGAAACGAGACAACTGTTGTAGTAGGAGCTCACCAATGTTAGGTGCTGAGCATTTCGCCGATGATGGAGGCATGATTCTTTCCAATATTGACATGAGCTACCTGGGAGTTCATTCGATATGGACCAACAATCTCGGCAAGTACATCGTGTTATTTCAAGAGCATCGGCTAACCTCAATATAGGTCGGGATCCTTCCACTCGTCTACCACCTGGCACTGCACCTCCTGACCGTTCGACATGGGAGCGCAGCATTGCGAGTTTTTGCAAGAAGCAGCATCTTCCTAAATTCAATGGAGCGGCTACTAAGTGGCCCGCCCTTCGTCAGCTCTGCCTCGATGTGTCAGGTTGGGGCGATTCAGAAAAGCATGATCCCAAGGGCCGTAACCGCAAGGCAGATCCAGAATATCCTACCACCATTCATACCATGGCGGCTGCTCGAGCTTTGTTCACAGGTGACCACAAAGAAGCTATTCAGATTCTCAAGAAAGCCAGCACCGCACATCCGGAACTGTTATTTGTGTCCCTAGCCCTACAGCTCATGGGCGGTGGCGACAGTACACTGGCCAAAGAACAGCTTGATTTTGACGAAGCAGTCGCCTCAAAGACTGACCCCTACTTGCGGGCTATCTCGTCACTCATTGCAACTGGCGATTGGACGGCCATAGCCAGCCAACTTTCTCTCCCCTTATCAGATCGCGTGTATATCGCTATACGCAATTTCGACGATGATCATTTGACCAAGTGGCTCAACGAGCAGATTGATCTAGCGATAGCAGATGGAGATATAGAAGGTATTGTTCTTACCGGTATCACAGAACCCATGGTCGACATATTTGCTCGTTACATACAAAAGTTCCATGATGTCCAAACAGCAACGTTAGTCCTGTCTATATGTGCACCTCGCTATATCGACGACATACGCTGTCGGGCATGGCGTAACGCATACCGAGCCCATCTTCAACGCCACAAGCTTTTCTTCCAGCGTACAAAATTCGACGTCGAGTCTACGAAACGTTCCAAACGCGATGGCATCCCTAAACTCAAGCCACCTTCTCGCCAGATCGCCCTCCGCTGCGTTTTCTGTGACGCTGAGACATCCCTTTCAAACAATGCCAGCCACCCTCCCCATCTTGGAGGTGGCCCTGCTGCACAAGCAGCATCAGCCCTCGAGTCTCGTAATCCGCTCCTCGCGACGAGCATCAACGCAGGTGTAAGCTGCCCCAACTGTGGTCGACATCTTCCGAGATGTGTAGTGTGTCTTGAGATTGTCGGTGTACCGCGCTCTGACAAGCCGGAGGAGAAAAGTGAAGCCAGGATGGCCGGACAGTTCCCAACATTCTGTCTTCGCTGCGAACATGTTTTGCACCTTGACCATGCTCGGCAGTGGTTTGCTAGACATGCCGAGTGTCCGGTGCCCGAGTGTCGGTGCCGGTGCAATTTCAGAGCTAACCCTGAGTTAAATTATCGTTAGAATGTGCGCAGGGGCATTCACCTGGGTACTACATAGATCTGCTTCACAAAGACGAAAGTCTCACCAAGGATTTCATTCTCAGAGATATCCACAGTGGTGTATATAGATTTTGAATATTGGTAATCTCTATTTTCAATTGCTTCTGGAAATGAGGATGCCTTATATCCTGCATTTCTTTTCTTTCTATCGCAATTTCACCAAAATCAACAGTTCGAAAACAACTCCCGCCAGTGTGCCCAATCCATATCCTTCACGCTCTTTGAAAATCCGGTCTTTATATACTCCATGCCGGAGTAATTCGTTTGAAGGATAAAAAGTAAAAATAAAAGTTCATACTAGCCTTTCCGGCGTTGCACCTAGTGTTGGAGCAGGTATCATGTTTTGTCTTCTATCTTCGTTCAGGTTGCTCCACGTCAATCGCATCTAACGCGTATAAGACAAAAGGGGGAATAATGAGGTCGCTTTGTCCACAAGGGTATTGTGACCATAGTAAATCGTCAAGTAGTGCATCTGAATGTTTGGTCATCGATATCTCTAATATATATCGTGTTCTGAGAATGGGTGAAGCTGTAGCCTCATGCATCGTTTGCAATCTGGCACCAAGGGTGTTCTAGTACCTGGTTGATATCGTAGCGTTTGGCGACATCACGATCCAGCATGCAGCGAATGAGGTCAATGCTTTCCTCGCTTAGGATATAAGGTATTCGCAGGTCGCGGTCCATGATCTCATCGACGCTGTAGAAAGGGTTCTCCTTGTAGATGATGGTATAGAGAAGGATACCTAGGGCCCATACATCTTGCTCCATGCCCCGATAAGGCTTGCCAGCAAGGACCTCAGGAGCTGCATAATCTAAATAAAAGTTAGCATATTACTCAACCAAACCAAGTTAGGGGCCATACCAATTGTTCCAACGAAAACATCAAAGGGTCCGCTTTTGATGTATGCAGCACTTCCAAAATCGATGAGTTTGATATTGCCCTCCCCGTCAAGGATCACGTTCTCATCCTTGATATCGCGGTGGACCACCTTGGCTTTGGTGTGGAGGTGGTGAATGGCGTTTGCGACTTGGACGAAGATGCTGCAGCACTCGGCCTCATCCATGTTGGTTCTCAGTTCGATGTAATCAAACAAGTCCATGCCAGGCAATCCATGAGGAATCATCTCAATATAATAGTTCACGTCGTCTTCAAAGAAGCCCTGCATCTCAACAATGTTGGGGTGGCGTAGCTCAGGCTTGCGAAGGTACTCCAGGACATGAACTTCCAGAGGAACAGTACCCAATTTCCTGTCTCTCGTCCAGGTGTCCACAAGAATACGGCGCTTAGTGACGTACTTGAGCACGATCTTCTTGCCCGACTCCTTATGCCGGGCTAGCTTCACTTGACCGTACGCACCCTGGCCCATTTCCTCAAGTATCGTATAGTCGTTAATTGTCTTCTTATGTGGAGGTTCGACAACCTTTGGTACTGGGGGCGCCTCCTCGAGCTTAGGCTTTGTTTGCTGGCCAGTGATCTTGGCAGCAGCATTCATGGCAGCGTCTTTCAGATGCTTGGACAGCGAGCTTGCAGCGACTAGCATGTTCTTTCGAGGTGACTCGTCATCCGATGCAATTTCCAAGGGTGTATGAGCTGGAGTCTGACCTGGCGATGGTTGGTGGAGGGGTGTGCGGGCTCCGGGAGTAGGGCTCTCGAGGTGAAGATGAGGCTGGGTACCATGAAGATGGCGTGAGTAGGTAACCCACAAAGCATACACTATTTCTGAATGAGTCACTTCGAATGTTGCGTCTCCATCGCCGGTGGCGTTGTCCTCATCACTGCCTTCAGCAACTGTTTCGTTCACCACAAGGGTCTTCTTTTCACTCTTGACTACGCGCATCTGGACATCGACTTTCAGGTCGGACCCGTCGCGATGCTTCGCGCTCAATCCAGCAGGATGGAGGAAAGCCGACGCAGCATCGGGTCTGTTCTCTTTCAGTGCAAGGAACGCTGATGCCTTCCTGAAACGATGCTCAGGAACAACCATACCATCGAGGAGCTGAATACCATCCTCATCTATCAACGATTCGAGAATGCTGTCAAACTCTGGGATCAAAGCATTGATCGACATACCATCGGCCTTTTCAAATCCAAAGAGTGCACCGCAAAAGGCTGAGTTTGAGCTTCGGATCTTAAGGGACTCAGGCTCAACTACAATGATTCCAGCCATATGAGGGAAAGTCGATACACGAAGCTCAAGCTTGCCACGAGTTTGCTCGACCGTACAAGGAATGTTGACTTGTGGTGAATGAGGACAAGTAAAATACCTTCGTCTTGTCGCTTGAGCGAAGTCGATCTCTCCCGTGTTGGGATCGATACCTTGGCGAGGGATCCGTGGAATAAGTCTCGCGATATCGAACCCAGGGGGGATTGACTCAAATCCCCAGATAGGGGTGGTAGACCCAGAAACTTTTTGCACGATTCCCTCTTCGTCCAGTGTGATGTAAGCAACATCTTCATGGATTTCTTCCAAGACCCAGATCAGGCCGATCTTCTTTTCTTTCACCCAGAGACTTGCTGAACCGGTCGCACCGTTACGCTTTTGAATTGGGACAACATCACCGCACAGTAGTACGCCTCTAGACGAATTAGTTTGGCTATGGCCGTGACCACCAGCTCCCACTTTTGGAGGGTTGGGATCGCCGCTGTGAACTGTTTGTGCACGCCTTTGCGTATAGTTGCGTGGTTGAGTCCTCGAATTGGGCTTGCTCAGGAGCTGGGCTGTTATTCCAGATCTACCGTTGAGCAAAGCCGACGCCGCTGAAGCAGCAGGCGTACTTGGTCCAGAAGACGTCTGCCCTTCGCTGTACTCGTCGTCCGACTGTTTTAAAAGCTTTCGCTCTAGCCACGATCTTCTCTCTTCCTGAACAACCTCCAAAATACCCATCTTGCGCACCTCAGCCTTGGTCACGCCGAAAACCAGACAAGCAAGATCGTTGGCTGCGATGATAGTCCACGGAGGCTTTACTTCTGTCGTGAAGATTGCTTGGGCGGCGGGTACCCAGCGGTTTGTGTGACCGTGTACAGAAGGGCCTAACTGGGTGGGGAAGTTGGCTGCTGTGGCACTGGGAAGTTGCGTCAAAGAAGGAGAGTTCAGTGGTTCTTGATAGATAGGCTGTCCTGTCAAGAATGGCTGTGATACTGTGTCCATCAACTTATCTTGAGCTGAAATCGCTGTGATATCCGTCATGGTTCGCTTCAATGTCAACTTTGGGCGAACAGGTGCCGATTTTCCATCGGTGCTTTCATTCTCATTTGCCGATGATTGATCTGACTTGTGAGCAGCCTCATGTGCCACTGGTTCGAGGTGGTTAGATCTTCTTGTTGTTTCAACTCTTGACCGTCGAGGAGGTGGCGACGTTTGGCGAGGGCTCATCAAATCTGTGCTGGATGTTCGAGGATTGAAGTTTCTGTCAAAGACATTTTCTTGAGAAACCTCCGCAGGGCCAGTTAAAGGAGCCGGGGTGTAATCGTCATCGGGATTTGGCAAGTTTCCGGCTCTGATGAGTTGTGCTTGAGCCAGTAGGTCGAGCATATTCTGGGTCTCTACATCGCCGCTTACCCTCGCCTGGGCACTCGCAAGAGCAGCCTGTGACGAGCTGATAGGAAGTCCCATATGGTCCTTCATGAACTCAATGGATCGCTTGAGAACATTTTGTCGGTTATGCAGGAAGTCTTCGGATTGATTGGCAAACGAGAAAGAATGTAAAGATTCGGATGGAAAGCGGGAGAGGTCGTCAGCGAAACTTGGAGTTGCAGGGCCGCCTGTCAATGATAAGCTGCCTGCGCTGGCGGCCATAGCACTCATCGACGTTGACCGAGATAAGGCGGCAACAGAGGGGCTTCGCGAAGAGGCTCGAGATCCTGGTAGTGTTGGGTTTCTCGATGGTGGACGTTGTTGTCTTATTCGTCGAAGGCCGGACAGGCCTAAGCCATGCTCGTGATCGGTCATGATGGGAGACCTATAGATGATGTGGTGGTCAGCAATCGCCAGCAGAGGTTGGACGCCACTTCTGGATTGAGTGACGCATGATCCCGCTTGACATACCTGGCGATAGCTTCAAGGTCAGCGGCTGCTGCCGCCGCTGCGGATGCATCCAGGGACATTCGTGCTCTACTTCGATCGGTGGTCGATGAGTTTCGAGCGGCTGCCAAATTCCCTGTGCTACGGTTCTTTGGCAAGGAGAGAGCCATCGGAAACTTCTCGCGTCCGCGTTCATCATCTCCCGTGCGATTTTCAGCTCCTACAGTAAATATTGGTTAGTCACCAGCAAAGCCAGGTCAAGAGTAGTGCCAGACTGTGGAAAGGAATACCATGATCATTATTTCCGCCATGCATCTGTAGCATAGTTGGAGTCGGCCAAGGAAAGGCCGAAACCACGGATCAAGTCGTGAAGGAAGGGCTGCGAGAGGCCTGCTCTGAGGATGGCGGGGTCAAGCAGGAAATCTCGGTTGCCTCGATTGCCCAAAGTTGGATGAAAATTGAAACCAGCCGTTACCGCGAAGGGGAATCGTGTGTCGTAGGATTATCCAAAAAAAGAGACTGGTGGACAGTCAAAGTATGTATGAATAAATGTCGAGTCGTCGATAATCTAGGGTTAAGAGTCGAAGGGTGACGATTGAGACTGTCGAGGATGGGGGCGTCTTTGCAGGGCTGTGTCTTGGCTTGTGACCTGAATCACAAAGGAAACAGTTGCTATGAGTCGTGTGGGATGCCAAGTGTGTGTACTTATGAAGGGAACGGGTAGTCGTATAAGTGTAAGAATATTGAAGTTTGCAAAACAGATGCCCAAGACATTTGCGACAGGAGAAAATAAAATGCCCTCGCGAACTTTTGATTGTCGAGAACCTTCATCGAGTAAAGTACCTAAAGAAAGAACGTACTGATGTTGAAGGCACCCAACCTAGGTAATCATGTATGGAGACTCCGAAGAGCCTTTGAGCCGCTATCATAGGCTGCTCTCGAGGCTTGTGAAGTCATTAGATAACCTGATTGGCTCAGATTGAATCGTAGGTAGCCACTACCTGCTCCTAGGAACCCCCCAAAGACGCATTAGATAGTAGGCACTACCTAGCACGTTGAGTTAAGCCCAACCGTTGTAAGCCATTTGCACCCATCATTGAACCTGGTCTGACGAGGCAAATGACGCAGCCGTTTTCTGTTTCCGCACAATCCGATGTCAGATGAGATCCAAACTTATCAGGTCTTTGGCTTTGTACTGTATGTACGTATGTACTGCTTTTGATTGTTTCACAATTCGCAGTTATTTTCGGGTGAGACCTGAGCTGTAAACATACAAGATCTGTCGTCCAATAGGTAATTACTTTCTTGCTTGCGACAATTAATTCCTCAGCTGCGGATCAACTGAAACTCTGCATGCGACTTGCCAATCGCTATCATCAAAGAGCAGTTGAAATATTGACGCCACGCCCATGGTCGTTCTCTATCAAAACAAGTAAAGTACAGTACGGTACGAACGTACATGATGCTTCTCCAAGAATGGTTCAATAAAACAAGAAGCATGTGAATCAAGGAAACTGCCTGTTTCCCAGAACCAAGACTTTACCCCTTGTTACCTATGATAACTTGAAACTTAGATTTCATGCACTCAAAAAGTTTAAAAACCAATGCCGGTAGCTTACTGATTTAACGCAGGGTTGAGTACCCATACAATAGATGGTATACCTCTCAGCCAACTACAACCACCTCAGTAGACAGGTACCTGGTAGTAGGTATGCTATACTACAGTGTAGGGTGTAACAGGGGAAACAAAGTGCATCGATTTGATTTATAAAAGTTAACAAATCCAATTGCGAGAAATATTATGCTGCTGTACCTACAATACCCACGTGCGGTAGATCGTGGAGGAAATAGTTCATCGAGCCATAAGTATTTCCTACCAATAACTTTGCCCGAGTAACATCCATTGCCAAGAACCTGTGAGCCTCTTTCGTAGGGTTAGGGTCCCATTATTCGTTCACGAAAGGCGGATATACAAATCAAGAACGGAAAACGTCAAGATGGCAGTTGGAAAACGAGCAAGCCTGAGGGATTGTTTACTCACTATCCGTGCTCTTACAAGACTCAAGATTCACATGTCTGTAGTAGCGATGAACCGGCGAAGTCACTAATTACCACATGCATGAACATAAATACGACAAATCCAGTATTAGAACAAAATAACTACGTACGGAAACCCGACTTGAATGCACCGCACGAGTGCTCCTCATCGGGTATTGACCGCTGGTATGGGACTGGCCATTATCCATTTCTATAAGTCGAAGTGTGACCAACCGAGTCAGACGATCACCCCAACAGCTCAGACCGTCTGTCATGTCTCTCTATCAGACAAGGTCAAATTATTATGTGACCACGCGACACGAACCAGCGATAGTATAGGTACCTAGTCTTTGATTCTCTACTGGGTACATAACTGATAAGAAAGATAGCAGCAATGTGATAATAACCCTCGCATTCAATCTACTGGGCGATATATGATCATACGGTCGCTGAGAAGCTGCCTGAGATGAACATGAAACCTATGGGATGATGTCTGGTGATCTCAGTAGTGGATTTCCAGCCCTAGCACGAGAACACATGAACGATTCAAGCGACAGTTATCGCCATTTTGAAATGGCTGCTGCAATAAATGTCTTTCGTTGATGTATCAAAGGAAGTCTCACCCGAGAACCTCATATGTTCGGGCGATAACAGCTCGATTCGATTATCCTTATCGCTCTGAATGATTTGAAGGCGGGGTCATCTGCTTTCAAGTCTTGGAAGGATGAGGGGCATCCTTCCATCCTTCCATTTCAGTGGGGTCTTCCCCAGGGTTTCCCAAAGGTGCTTACAGTCGAGACTGAAAGAGGAAGGAACCAAGACGAGAGACCGTTGAGCAGATACTGAAGAATTAATGAGAGAAAGTAACCTATAGGCTAATAGGTGGTCCGGTGCTACTGTACTGATTTGTTGAGATCAGCGAATATTCCCCTCACCAGTGGCCAGACGAGACGGGGTTCTGACCGCCTTCCAGAAGTTTAGTTACTTGAAGTTAAAAACTGACGGTACAGTACTGTGCAGCGTTGTGCCTCTACCTACTGTACATAACATGGATGCGGAGAAAGTTGTCAGGCTGTCTCCCCATGGTTGGCCCAGCCTCAAGCCATGGACCCTTGAGTCAGGGACGGATTTTGAATCGTGCGTTGGTACAGGTCAACGTGCAGTAGTCGGAGGCAAGGTCCCTGAGTCTGTGGTGCCATCTGGTTGAAGCAACGGCTGGTAACCATTTACAGTAGTGATGGTCTTTGTAATGGATGCGGATGCCTCAGTTGATCGGGTTAAGTGAGCCCATTCTCTGGTGGTAGTCATTCAGGAGAGAGACCTGCACTTTGATGTCTTATCAGAAACAACCAAAGGGTATTAAATGTTATTCATAGTCGGTAAAACAGCCTCAGCGTGAGAGATATAAAAATGTGCCACGCGAACACGAGAAACTGACTTGGACCTCCTCCTCGGGTTTGGGATGGCTCGGGTAAGATGCATGAATGGATGGTGGATGGAGGAGAGTGAGTGGAGGGGTGGGGAGAGCTGTCCACCAACAGGTCCCTTCAAAAAGCCCCTGAAGAAAGGCCGATAGAAAAAGAAACTGGACAATGTCTACTGCAGCCTGACATCCAAGTAGAATCCTTTCAGAAGGAAAGACAGAACCAAAGCCGGAGCATCTGGCTAAAGCTGTGCCACTGATTGGCTTCCGGATCACCGTCCCGTTGGATTATTGGGCTTCAGAATCCGGGCTGAGCTGAGCCTAGCTTAGTAGATTTGTCCTCGCCTCGTGTATCCCGCGATGCTGTACAAAGTTTCATTCCAGCCAAGATTCGCCGAAGCGCTACAAGATGAACTATCAAGAGGATACAAGAGATTCGCCATCCGGGCCGCCAGAAGCAGTCGCGTAAAGCCGATCCCCCCCGCCGCAGCCCGCACGATAAGAAAAACAGTGGGGGACTAGTGAGCGATAGCCCCAGAAACCCCTTAGCCCAGAAGTCGGGAACCAAGGGTCCTCCTAGGTCTGGTCCATCAACTGCAATTCGGCAAGGTACACAAAAGTCTGAGGGATCCAGACAGTCTTGGAAGTTACTATCGGGTTGATGGATTATGTTCTAGAGCGAGCGAGTGCCTAACAAACAAAAAGCCTCATTCTTATCCCCTCATATTGAGTTGATCTCTTGTCTTTCTGTTCCTCTCTCTTCTGGTCATCCATCCCTTCAAGGTCATGTTCACTTCTTGATGTGCATGTGCCCTCTTCTTCAACAACCACCTACATACTAGAAATTCGATGCTGTACTTGCACAATCCCATCTATTTGAGCCTCGTTTAGACCAGCCCCCAGACCAAGTATACATACTGCCTGGTATCAACACGAATTAGATAGGTACCTACCTACCTAGGTACTGGACTGTACTTACTGTACGACAAAACGGCCCCGCTGACCACCCCCCACC
>QGED01000173.1:0-31663 GCA_004367475.1 Fusarium camptoceras | reverse complement strand
CTTCACAACCTCCCCGTTCTGCACCCCGACAGGAGAAAGGTTGTACAACCATCGCGCAACAACGAAGCTGCCAACTGCCCAGCCCCAGACAAGCACCGCAATAGACGAGGTGACAAGCAGCGCGGGGAGAAGGACCAAGAGTGCGACGCCAATCCAGAACAGGGCAAAGATGATGGCGGAGCCAAGGGCGAAAAGAATAGTTGATAGAGAAAAGATCAAGAAGATGAGAAGAGGCAGGAATGAAAGTAGAAGCTGTGACACAATGAAAGACTGCGGATGTTAGCTGTGTTGAGAGCGAAGGAAGCGAAGAGACCTACAAAGAGAATAGGTCGCGAGGAAGCAAAGGACATAGTATTATCATAAGCTCTCTGTCGCGAACTAGGAGGGACGACTCGATCTACAGAGTTACGCGCATAGTTGATGAAACCAGATGCTTTCTCGTCTTGCGAGTGCGTCCACGAGTCCGTTGCGCTTGGAGCCATTGTTGCTGTTTTCAATTGACGAGGAGATGAAAGGAGTGTTATGATGTGATGAAATTGGTTTATAGCACAGTTCTCGAAAGAAAGGGAAGATGAGGTTGACGGCAAGGTAAGTAGATAAGCTTGACTGGGGATGACGTGGGGGATGTGCTGGTGCATACATTACGTTGCCCTCAGGGTATCGGAAGGATCGACCCCCGAAATGCTAAGAAATAAAATAACTTGGTCACCTTATTACATCTTAAACTAGCATTTAGCTTACTTTATTATTGCAGCCTAAGCCTTAGAAGACAATTCTTCTGTCACCCACCTGGTTGCTCCACGGCAAGTAGATCCCGGAGGGTTTCAGGCCAATCAGGTAATACAGATCCATGGTTCTCCCTTGTTTTACACCATTCCAGCTTCGAGTATACTTTGAAGGGAGGAATCTGATTTAAATGACATGTGATAATTGAGAGGTACTTATATGTGGGATAAGTACCATGCTTTCACACACCTACTCTCATCGAATCAATCCTCTGTGTATGATACAGAAAGTCGCTTTTATCGTTGACAGAGTACGGGTAGGCGGAACCAAGGGCGAAAAGAATAGTTGATACCTCTAGAGAGAATCAAGAAGATGAGAGGAGGCAGGAATGATTGACAACCGTTGAAGCTTCGTTATCAAGTCTTGCAATAACCGTTGCCGGCTTATACCTGAAGTCTTGAGCTCAATCCGCTCACGATCCGTCATCCAATGGCAGCTGAGAATTCCTAATTCACACTAACGGTTTTGACCTTCAACCTAAAAGCGTTGGTTTCGTGGTCTAACGGTTATGACTGCGGATTCTGATTCCGCCAGCGAGGGTTCGACTCCCTCCGAGACCTTTCTTTTTGTGCTTCTGTCATATACTCTGGAGAATGCTGCATGTGTTAACTTTTTGTCTCCTTTAAACACTGACCTCCAGGCACCTAGTGCATGTACAACTAGATGTGTGAATCTTAAACCTAGGTGCAGTCTCGTGATGCAACAGTAAATTAACATATATTTTACTCCTTTAACAAAGAGAGAGTCTACAGCAGCTACCTAGCTACCTAGCTACCTTGAAATCCAACATTGAGTTCAGAACACTGCTATAAGCTTCAGGCCGTTATACTCGCCAAACGAACGGTCAACCTTCAATAACAACCTCAAGAAGAAGTTCATTCATCAGCAAAAAGAGAGCCATCTGAACTGCAAACTGCAAAAGAGAAACTCCGGTACAGGGAATCGAACCCTGGGCTCCGCGGAACTGATCTCTCAAGTTATGAGAGCGCGAAATGTTAGCCACTACACCATACCGGATTGTTGAAGGCTGTGAAGATATCGCCAATCATGTACGGAGTACAGCGCCGAGCAAACTCCTCACCATACCTCGCACTCCTCAATCAACATCAGTCACTATTCACGTTTGAACTTACTATAGGGACAAACTTTGTTACCCTCCGTCTATAGTAATGTACACACGTCCCGTTCCATAGTTGATTTGCCTTGTTATCTTTAGGCATTTTCACTTCCAACTCCACCTATTGACGGTCCATCGCCATGACTAGACAAAGAAAATTCCATAGCAAATAAACGAATAACTCCCTTGATGACCCGCGAGCCTATGAGGCTCCAAGTTACGCATCTATTAAGACACCGCTCACTCTCTATTCCATCATTCCATCATGCCGTCAGCGATTGCCAGCCTTTGCTTGGCCGTCTTGGCTCTCTTAGTTCCCTTACGGCCCTTTTTCCCTTTACCATCACTGTCGGCAGGGGTGGCAGCCGTAGCTGGGGTGGCAGTACCGGAGACACCCTTTGAACCATCATCGAAATTACCCTCGCCTGGATGCTGTTAGTTAAAAGAAAAATAAGACCGAAACTTGCGTTGCTCACCTTCATGGTACATCTCATCCAAACTGGCCGTGTTCTCGGCCTTACGCCGCTTGCCGCCCTTCTTCTTTTGCTGCTTCTCTAGCTCGCCCGACTCAAGAAGTTCCTTCTCGCGACGCTCGATCATCTCAGCCTGCTCATCGTCGGCCAACCACATAGCGATATCACGGTTGCGGTTCTCAGGAGCACGGCGACCAGAGAAGTCCACGCTTGCACCACCACCTTGGATAACAACACGTTGGACCTCCTCCTTCTGCATGGCACGCTTTCGAATACGCTCTTCGATTGTGCCACGAGTGATGAGACGGTAAACCGTGACTTGTTTGGTCTGTCCCAGACGATGAGCTCGATCCATGGCCTGAGAGTCAATGGTAGGATTCCAATCGGAATCATAGAAGATGACAGTGTCAGCAGACGTGAGGTTGATACCAAGACCACCAGCACGGGTAGATAGAAGGAAGATGAAGATTTCTGGACGAGTCTGGAAGTCATGCACAGTGTCTCGTCGATCTTCGAGCTTGGTCGAACCATCTAATCGGCAGTACTTGTAGTTTCGGTATGTCAAGTACTCTTCCATCATGTCAATCATGCGAGTCATCTGGAAGTACAAAAGTACGCGGTGACCTTCAGCCTTGAGCTTGAACAAAAGCTCGTCGAGCTGGGCCAGCTTGCCACTGTCAGTGACAAAGCGCTGCATCGAAGGAACACTGATATTGGTGAAGCCCTTCTTCTCATGATCAGGCTTAGGGATCATCTCTCGAGTGGGCCACATCTCCAGAGGAAGCTTCTTCTCAACCAATGCCTTCTCCTCGAAGACCGTAGGTCCGTAGAGAATTTTACGGATTGGTGCATTGAACAAGACTTCACTGCGCTCGAACTCGGTTCCCCAGCCGCGGCAAGATACCTGAATAGGAGGTGCCGAAGCACGAGGTCTGCCGGCAGGCTCCAAACGACCAAGTCCCGATTCGTGGTAGTCTCCTTTGGCAACATTCATCAGTCGGCTCAGAATGCCCTCGCCGGTAATCTCTGCCACAGGCTCTCGGTTCTGTCGGGCGCGAATCTGGAACAAGGCATGAGCGGGAGTAAAGTTTGCATCCTCAGTATCGCTGTAAGCCACATTCATATATCCAAGTCTATCGCGTTTTTGGAGCTCCTTGGCGGCTCGAACGATCAGACTTTGGTGGGTGGCATGGTAAGCTTCGTTGGGGGATGTGTCCGCGAACCTGAGCCACGAGAATGCCTTTGACCCGTCGCTACTGTCTCGAATATTGTCCGGGCTCCATACGTTCATCAAATGGTTCAGTGTGCGATTCTTCCAGCCTGCAACCTGGCTGTCTGGGCCAGCCTTGTGGATTCGACCTCCGTTTCTCCAAACAAGGCGAGGAAGATCGTATTCGATCAGGTTCCGGCTTGAATAACCGACGGCGACTTCATTGCCCTCACGAACGAATGATGCGGTTTCCGCAAAGTAAGCGCAAGCAAATGGAGAGTTGACCTCGGCGCGTTCGAACAGATCAGGATGATTACAGACCTTTCGGAACTGCATAACCAAGTTCATGAGCGTACCGGAATCTTGGTCGTCTCCCATCGTTGCCTTCTCGACGAGATCCATGAAGTTGATCTGGTTTCGCAGGTTGCTGTAGTATGCGCGCTGTCTGTAAGTAAGATCGCAGAAAATATCGAGCTCGATCTTGTCACCAAGTTCCTTCTGCACATGCTTCTTGACACGCCGGAGCATGAATGGCTTGAGGATCATGTGTAGACGTTTGAGCTGGTCTTCATTGAGCTTGGTATTACTTTGGGCGTGTGACTCAATATCCTTTGAGAACCATTCGCTGAACTCGTCGTGTGAATCGAAGAGTGACGGCATGATGAAATGAAGCAGCGCCCAAAGTTCCTGCATGTTGTTCTGGATGGGCGTTCCAGTAAGAAGCAATCTGTTTCGGCAGTGGAAGTTGAGCAATGCCTTCCATCGCGAACTTTGCGAACTCTTGATGGCCTGGGCTTCATCGAGAATCATGTACTGCCATCTCATCTTCTGGAAATACGCTACATCAGAGACAACTAGCTGATACGAGGTAACGCAGACGTGGAAAGGTGCGTCCTTTCGGTACGTCGTGTGCTTGCGGTCCCAGAACTTTCGAAGAACCTTTCGATCGCTTCCACTTCCCCAGTACGGAAGGATTTTAAATTCGGGAACGAACTTGGCGATTTCCTGCTGCCAATTGTGGAGAGTGGAAGCAGGGGCGACAACGAGGAAAGGTCCCCAGATGTCGTGCTTCTCTGCAAGATAAGCCATGACGGAAATGGACTGGACAGTCTTTCCAAGACCCATTTCGTCTGCCAAAATACCGTTGATGCCCTGCTCGTACAGGTTGACAAGCCAGTTAAGACCCTTGAGTTGGTACTCCTTGAGTTGAGCGTTGATAAGCTTGGGCTGCTCAATCTCAACATCGCCGAGGCCTGTGGGATTCTGGAAGTTCATCTCGCCCTCATCATCCATGTCTAGACCTTGGTTGTTGAAGTCGCGGGCCTTCTTTTGAGCTTCGGCGATGGCATTCTGAGCGTTGGCCATGGCGGCAGCACGGAGAGCCTCGTCACTACCTTCCTCGAAATCGAGATTCTCAAAATTGGTGACCTTGCCGACAGGGCCAGTAGGCTCGTCAATGTCAAGCATCTGCTGATCAATTTGGTGGGCATCCCTGGCAACTTCGGGGTTATCCGTGCTTCGTTCCACCTCATCAGTCTTGATCTTCTTGCCGATAAAGTGAGAGTAAAGCTCGGTCTGAGAGATAAGGAAGTTAAGCTTTCTCTTTTGACGAGCGGCTTCGCGGTCAGCTTCTTCTTTGCGAGCGTTTTCGATCTCCTGCTTTTCGGCAGCCTTGCGCAAATCTCGTTCCTCTCGCTCGTTGCGCTTCCAGAAGCCCATCATATCACGCATAACACGTTTCGCACGAGCTTGAAGATCCTTGGTGCCCTTGTTTGTTCGCAGCTGCCATCTTTTGGCTTCTTTCGATGCCAAAATAGCCGTCTTCTTGAGGTTGGAGGCCTTGGTGGCATAAGAATCGACAGCAAGCTTAAAGGTTTTGTTGACATCTTTCCGGGCCATGTCGCGCCAAATCTGGTCATAAATTTGGTTGTAACCCTTGGACATGAATCTTTTCTCGTTATCGGGGATGTCGTCGACCTTCTCCTTGTCCTTGTCTTTGTCTTTGCCCTTCTTGGTCTTCTTCTCGACAGGCTCTTCATCGGTCTTGTCGCCCTCATCCTTGTCCTTCTCGGCATCGGCAGAGACGTCCTTCTTGGATTTCTTGATCTTGATGCGAACCCGGTTCTCCTCTTTGGTCGGCAGCTCCTCTCCGGCATCCAGTGCAGCCTGTGCAGCTTCGGCAGAATCCTTCTCGGCCTGCTTTTGCTCTTTCGATTTCTTAAGACGAGGTCCACTGCGGCCTTTAGCCTTGCGCTTACCGGATGGGGTACCTGCTTCTCCAGATTCGACGTCAGAAGCTTGGAATGAAGACATGGTGCCACCCTCCAAGTTAATCTCAAGATTTCGGGCGGGTCCCTTGATACCCTTCTGCAGGATAAGCTTCGTTTGCTGTGCCTTCTTGCTCGCGCGCTCGGCATCCCGAAGATGCTTTTGGCGCTCTGTCTCGTCTTCAGCGGCTTCGGCACGAGCAAGAGCTGCTTGCTTCTGCTCCATGGTAACTGCCATAGACTTCTCACGACGTCGCTTGCGTTGCATATCCTTTTTGCGTTCCTTCTCAGCATAGACTTCTTGTTCGCGTACTTCATGGAGTGCTTCATCGTAGAAAACATCGTCGTATCGTCGCTTGCCAAGTTCAGCGTGAAGCATCAATTTCTTACTGACGGCGGTCGCAAATGCATCGCGTCGAGAAAGACCGTGTTCAACGTCGAGCTCATTCATCACGCGGCGTCGCTTCTGGGCTCGTTCTTTATATTGTTGTTCGTCGAACTCATCGGCGTCCAAGTTCGCGGCCTTATTCTCGATCTGTGTCTCGGCATTCTGGATCTTCTTCTCCATCTCTGGTGACCAAGTCTTTGGTTTTGGTTGGCCATTGGCCTGTCGCTTAGCCGGCAGACGAGGCGTCGGTGATTCCTTCTTGACTGATAACCTACGACCATTCTTAGGCGTCGCAGCGTCTCGTATATCAGAAGCGCGACCTTTGGTCGACTTGCGGCCTCCCCGTTTCTTAGCAGCAGGCTCCTTCTCCTTTTCCCTGCTAGGGATGGGTTCAGGCTCTGTCTCGACATCTTTCTCGACTTCGGTGTCGTGATCCGGTTCGGGCTCTAATGAACGTTTTGTCTGCTTGGGTTCCCGTGAATCGCGTTTCATTTCGCGATCACGCCTAGGCTCTCGTTCCTCCTTGATTTCTGGTTCTCGAGAAACAACGGGAGAGGGTTCCTTGGGCTTTGACGCAGGCTCGGAGCTAGAAAGGATGCTGTCAAACGACATAGGGTTTGCTCTTGACGTCTTTGATGATATTAGTACAAAAATAGCCTTCGTGTATTCCTGGTTACTTACCATTGATGAAGGCGCGGGCTTTGGTGGTGACGGAGCCGCGAGATCCGATTTGAAGGGCGGCATACCATTGCCATTAGTTGCTGAGTTCATGTTGACTGCGGTACCATGTCTCACACTCGGAGAAGCCAGAAGAGGTTGTTGCCCCGGAGGGCTGAGCGATCCAGCTGGAGGATTCTGATGCGAGTGTGATAAAGGGCTACGCGGGCGAGTATACGATGATGGGCCTCGAGGAGATGTGTAAGACCCGTTGTAATATGGAGTCTGTTGATCGTTTGTTTGCGAATAACTGTACGGATCGCGGGTCTGTTGTGTGAAAAAGAGAAAAGTTAGCTCCACGTCAGCAAGCTTTTGTGGTTATGGCGTTTCTGACTCCGGATTGGAAGGAGCAGATTATGCGACAGAGTTAAGGAGTGTGATGATGGAATTAAAAAGGTGATGTGATGGTTGCAACGAAAGGAAATTAAGCTCGACAAGAGTGAAGAAATAAAACAGGCATTGATGGCCTGCGTGTGATGGCTAAAGATCTCGATAATCAAGAAAGAATTGAAGGTTGTTAAGAAAGAGGAAAATCAAAGGCCAGCAAGTGCAATCAATCTAATCAAATCGAGTCTGGGCGAAACGAGAGTCAAAGACAAAAAAGAAGTGGATTTGCCCCCCTTACCTTCGGAGTGCCAGCCGGGGGCGCGTTGGCGTTGGCGTTGTGCCAGGAGGCTCCAGGCGTCGCCGCGTCAGAAATTCGACGTTCCTTTGTTGTATCAGTTGTAGGGTCGTAAAAACCTCGCGATGCAGGTTTGGGATCACGGGGTGTATAAATATCCGTATTCGATGAGGGAGGATAGTACGCAACAGGAGGATGCAGCGGCGACACGGGCGGAGGACCAGAAGCTTGATGTTGATGAGCTGGTGCTCCAGATTGGTGATGATGCTGATGAAGTCCAGCAGCCGATGATCCAGGCGATGAAGACGAGTTTAGGCCTACAGGAGGTGGCAGAGAAGGAGCGATGGGGCCACCAGGTGCGCCTGTGGACGATGACATGTAGGGATTGGGCAACGCCGGGCGAGGCGGGGATTGAAGGGAATGGTTGGCAGCTGGAGTGCTGGTGTTGTGATGGCTATGATTATGATTATGGCCGTTAGGAGAAGAGAAGGGAGGCGGGCGATATTCGGTTTTGGGTGAGCGCAGGCTAAAGGTGGAGTGCTGATGCGCATTCGCGCCGCCTGCATTCGATGAGGCTGTCGCCGCTTCTCCAGCTACAGCTCCCGAAGCCAAATCGCCGTCGCGACGGTGGTGATGATGGTGATGGTGGTGACGGTGGTGGTGATGCGGACGAGAGTCTCGTTCATCATCGCCCCCATCATCCCCTCTACGCTGCAGCACCGAGGAGTTGTAGCCGTTCTGATCCATGGTGATTGATGGTCTAACGCTTGGTTTGGCAGAACTGAACAATGCTAAACACCCAAGAGAGCAGGGAATATGTTATAGTCGAGCGGCCGGTGGTAATCAGATTTGAGAACCCATGTGCTCGACAAGGCAATGTTGCGACGATTGAGGGGGGTGGATTCGATGTGCGAGGGTTATGCTTCCGTGACAAAGATGCGCAGTGATCGGCCAGAGATTCGCGATGCGCACGCGAGGCTTTGTGTAATCTGACTGTATGCGATGCGATGCGATTCGCAAGTCGCGACCGGGGATGCAGCGGGCTGCAACTGACGAAGGGAATGGAAACGATAATCGATGGAGATGAATCGCGACAATGTTAGGTCCAAGTTGAGCCCAAATCCAAGGCAGCTCGAATGAGGATGCCCTGGCTGCTGGGGGGGCAAAGTGTTTTGGTGTGGAGGTGTTGGACGTAGTAGCGTGGCGCTGGGATACGGCGATGCAAGCGGCAGTCAATATGGGGAAGGGGATTGGGGACAAGGTACGATACTAGGTACGAAGTATTGGTATAGGTGGAATGAGGGTGATGAAAGGCAAAAAAGACCCAATGGGTGGACAAAGCTACAATGGAACATGTAAGGCACAGTGGGGGAAAGGATAATGATAATGGGAATGGGAATGCCAATGATGAGACCGTCGACGAAGGATGACCCGGGGAACAACAAAGTGGAGTTGTTCTAGACGGGAGCTGTAAACCAGGCTGAGCTGGTTGGTGATGGAGTAACTGACAGCCCAGGCCAGCTAACGTGTCTAACGGTAGGTACCCGTGTCTCGAGTACAATTCGAGTTTAGATGAGATTTCAAAATATTACCTTTACTTCAGATGGAGATTAGGACAGGTTCTGGCTAAATACACCGTCGATTACAACCAAGGCTACAGTCTTTTGTGATGAACAATGACGATGGTGGTGGTGTGGGCGATGGTGGAGCAGCCCATCCAGATGAGAGTAAGGAGAGTCAACAAAAAACGAGACAAGAGGAGGTAATGCAGACGCCGTGATAGTCATTTGCGAAGCTGCACGCACGGTTATCTAGGGGCTGGGATGGGTCAGATTATGACCACTGAGATGAGAATCATCGACGGAACAAGCTCCATGCAGCAGTGAAGCAATCCCATCAAGTTTTTGCATTCGTGTATCACACCAACCGTTCCAAGACACGATTCCCTAAAGAGGAATTGGCGATAGGTTCAGTGTTGATCGATCGATCGTTTACAGATGGCCATCGAGTTGAGTATAATTTATGGTGTATTGTTCATGCCTGAGCAGCATGTTAAAAAGCCTCATAGTAACCATGGCAAATGCAGGTGCGACAAATGCAAATCAAGGCACGCGCGCGTACACGATCCGATCTCGACTCAACTCGCCTCGTCTCGTCTCGATTTGGTGCGTGTCAATGTCAGTCTCAGTCTCGTCTCTTTTTTCATGTCAACTTTGGTTCGCTGCCCCTGGCTTGGCCTTGTCCCGTTGGTCCCCGTTCCATTATGGGTCTCGTTCAACGCTAGCTCCTCCAAAGTTAATCCAGTTTTGGATTCCCCCGTCAGCCCATCCCATCTCCCCAGTCACCAGGAGCCGGGGATGGGTCCCGAGGATCGGTTAACATGTCAACATGAATCGTTTGTCAGTTGTATAGGGTAGGAGAAATGGGAGAGGCATGAGACTACAATAGAATCTTTGTGTGAGATTTTAACGAACACAATGTGCGTAGATGCTTAGGAAGGTTGAGAAATTCTCGTTTATGTACGAGTGATACTTTGTGCTGCAGAGATTGGATTTGTTTACAGGAACTCTATTTTTTTCTTTTTTATCGAAGTTGTCCAGGTACGATGACAGAACGGGATGCTGCCAAACATAAACACTAGTGTGTCTGGACAACGTGCGTGGTTGACCAGCCAGCTTGTTATTTCCATTCAATGACCCGACTACCTAGGTAAGTTGGAAGACAACTTGACCGCACAAAACTACCAATAATTTCCATCAGTGCCAACAGATAGACCGGCCACTAGATTATTTAGTTTTGCTTTACGCAGGAGTTGTTGTCTAGACCGTCATGTGTTGAAGACGCTGGGGTTTAACACACCTGCAATGGGTCTACAACCCATTGCAGGTGATAGAAGAATTATCTTCTAAGGCTTAAGCTATCAGAAGAAGCATCTCTTTGAGGCTTTTGGCGGACACTTCCTCTCGCTTGTTCAGCACTAATTCGCCAGTCAATGCTGTGAAGCCCTCTTTTTGCGCTCTGCAGGTGTGGTATCGTAGGAGCTTGCTGGTTTTGTGGTTAACACGAAGGGCCTGACGAAGGCTTAGGCTACTATAATAAACTAGCCTAAGTGCTCGTCTAGGATAACACAACTTGTTCAAATTATTTCGTCTTTTATGCTGGTTAGGGGCCAATTCTTTTGATAGTGAGGACATCATGAAGAAACAGGTAGCGGCAAAGCGGGCATGAAACCCCGATCCTCACCGAAACCAAGGATTTTCAATCCTCGGCTACTATATGATCCTAGATATACAAAGCACTTTGGATCATACTGGCGCTAGGAGATGGCACGTGTTCGATCTTGGTCGTGACAGCAGAATTGAATGATTGCATTACTTTATCATATTATAATCACCAACAGATCACAGATTGGCATAGCAATCGCGCAAGATAGCATTAGACATCTAATCTCGTTCTAATTACAAGCCATGTAAACACCGGCGATGCTAGATACACAAAAAGAAAAAGACACACAAAGGTGGGAATACGCACATTCCAAAAGGCCACCGCAAAGAAGCTCTAATCATACCGAAATTGATCAATCCAATAAACGGAGTTTACAGAAGGACCATACCGGCACCGACAACACCGGCGACGGCCATGTAGGCGCCGACGGCGTAGTCACCCATGCTGAAGAGGCGGCCAATGGAAGCGGCCTGGATACCGAAACTCTCGTCCTCCTCGCTGTTCTGAGCGTCACCAGTGGAAGAAGCACCACCAGCAGCAGCGGTAGCGGTGGCAACCTCCTCGTTAATCTTGCTGGCAGCATCGAGCTTGGACTTGCAAGAGTCCTGGTTCTGAGCCTTCTGGGTGGTGGCCTTGCCCTTGAAGTCACAAGCATCAGCCCTGTTGTTCTGGGACTTGTAGTAGGCGTCAAGGATATAAGCAAGCTTGGCCTCGTTATCACACATGCTGTAAGCACCGTAGATACCAGCGGTGGCGTTGGCGTTGATGGCAGTGCAGATCTTCTTGTCCTCACCGCAGATGTAACCAAACATTTCGTTGAAGTCCTTGGTCTTGAGGTCATCGGCAGGAACACAGCTTCGACTCTTAACCATGCAGTCGCAGAGCTCCTTGTCGGGGCTAGGAGGGAGAGCAGAGTCGACCTTCCAGGTCTTGGACTGGGTGGGGCAAGAAGCAGGCTTTCCAGAGGGCTTGTAGTCATCCTTGTCAACACCCTGGGGCTGAGCAGCGGTTTGCTTCTTCTTGAGCTGGTTGAAGTCCTTCTGCTTAACGGCGTCACCGTTCTTGCTAATCTTGACCAGACCGTAGTCGTTGGCCTCCTGGTGGTACATGTAGACGATACCACCGCTGAAGACATCGGTCATCTCCTTCTCGTAAAGAGCGGTGGTCTCATCGAAGATACGCTCGGCGGCACCACCGGGCTCGTTGCAGCCGTATTCGGCGAAGAAGACGGGAACAGAGTAGTCCTTGAAGAACTTGGCCTGGTCAGAGTAACCAGAGTCCTTCATGCTGCTCTTGCCACACCAAGAGTAGATGTTGTAACCCCAGTAGTCGATGCGCTCATCGTCCTTACCGCAGTTGAAGTAGTCGGCGATGTCCTCACGAATGTCGACATCGTCGTTGGAGGCGTAACCAACACCGAGCCAGCGGTCAAACTTGGCCTTGATGTGCTTCTTGGTGTCACGGACGGCAGCCTTGACAAAGGCAGAAGCCTGAGTGTTGGAGACGTTGTTGGAGACCTCGTTACCGGCAAAGAAACCGACGACGTTGTCGTACTGGGCGAGCTCATCAACGACACCAATGTATCGCTCATACAGCTCAATGTCCCACTTAGGGTCGTCTCGGTTGATGGAGACGGAGGGCTCTGAAAGATCAGAGATGACATAGATACCAGCGTCGTCGAGAAGCTTCATGCAAGCCTTGTGGTCGGCCTTGGGATCGATGGCGTAGGTTCGGATGATGTTGGTACCGAGCTCCTGGAGGAGAGGAATATCACGCTTGCAAGCCTTCTCGTCGGCGAGAGGGTCCATGTACTTGGTCTTCTTATCGTTGGTCTCACCTGCAGCGGCGGAATCCTGCTGGTAGGCAACACCCTTCATGAAGAACTCAGTTCCGTTGGTGTAGAAGAGCTTGGAACCCTAGAGGCTTGTTAGTATGCTGAAGAGGTTACAATTCGTATGCGCCACAAACCTTCATGGTGATGGGCTCCAGCTTGGCGTTGGCAGCCGCGGCCGCCGCGACGGCAATGACGGCGGAGTACTTCATTGTGTGTGGTGTATCAAACGGCTAATAAAAGAACAGAGAGTAATGAGTGTCGAGAATCAAGCGCTGATGTATATCAACGCAAAATAATTGTTTGAATGCTGAACCCCTTTTTCCTTCAATTCGCGTCGAAAAGAGGTCAATCGGATCGTAGTGGCAAGAGTGTTTTGTAAATGAGTGTCGGGAAAAGTTAAAAATCGGTCTCAAAGTAACGAGAACCGATGAAGAAAAACGGAGATGAAGAATTAAAGGTTAGCGAAGGTTTGTTGGAGGAGGGAAGAAAGAAGAAGGATTAAAGACAAGTCGAGGGATGGGGCGAGCGCATTTGAAAAGTAAAATGGAATGCATGGGTGGCAGGGACTAATGGCCCCTACTGGACCACTGGCTCTGGAGCCCCCTGAGATCCAGCGACCCAAGCCGCTAATTGTCGTGGCAAGGGGTTGGCAGCGGCTGTGTTGTAGTGGACGAGGGACACTGTGCCTGCTACGGTGAAGCTGTCGGTCCCCAAGAGAAGGTAGATCTCTTCGAAGAGCGGGAAATGAGCCAACCACGGGGTAAAGAACCCCTGTCAATTACGAGGCGCAGTCCAGAAATTGAAGCTTGTTTGGGTCTTGACCGGCGCCATCCGTGTCCAATCAGGGATTGTGAAAGCGGGATCTCATCTTGTTGACGGTGGTATAGTGCTTGGTATCAATGCACACCGTAGCTCTATCTCGCTCTAGCAAAAGCTTGGCCTCGCCTAGGACATGGCGCGTTAGGACCCCATACGCAAACACAATGCTGCACTGTGCAGAAAAGGGGACAATCTCCACCGGATATCCGTCTTTGCCAAACACCAGGGGTCTCACTTCCTCTATTATTTCGCCTTCTAGACGTATACGACGTCTCGAATGACTCTTGGGAAATTGTCTTGAAACGCTTCCGGCGGTCCACAGCAGTTGCCCAGTACTCGGAGCTGCACTTGGCACTACGGTTGAGGGCTTGCAATGAAATAAACAAAATAAATGCCTATGTCTTGTCCTCTTGGCTTAATTGAATAACAAGCAGCCTCATTTCAATCAACAATATCGAATTGTTTCTAGGTCTATCCCTAGTCTGTAAAGCAACCCCAAGCTTACGCGTGTTCATATCCTTTCTCCAGGATCACAGATCGCTCTTCCACCTCGGCCCGGGTTGTCTCTTTGTCTCAAGTCTTTGAAGTATGTCATTCCTGACCCTGACACTGTATCTCACTCCTGTCTGCTGGTTGGTTCCTTGATCCATCGTACTCTGAAACCAAAGTAAAGCAGAGCATAGACGCCTTCGCGCCCATCAATGGGTCCATAAAACTATCCCTGGTGCGGCTTGTATTGCTAAAGAGCTTGATTGTTGTATTTTTGGATGGTTCTTTGTTCTTTTCTCCTTGATCAGCGCTGGGACATTGTCTATCATCATCAGATATAGTGGTTCAGCAGACGCCATCACAAAGCTTGATCTTGTTGACTGGAGGGCGAACAGTGGGTAACAGTTTCTTTCCATGGCTGGTTGAATGTTTCCGATCATCGATTTCATTCCTCTCTCGTATGTGCGTCGTCATCATCGTCGTCGTTCACTGTCCTCGAATCTTGTAATAGGCGTTACCAACGCCATAGAGTACCCGGCCCCAAGCATCGTGAGTTTTCTGCAATAACCCATGTTGTTGAGGGCGTTTTTGGTCATGCCGTTGTTCCGGCCGGTCTGCCGTGCGGTGATAGTGACCGTCGTGGTAAACGAGTTCTCGACCTGGCATCGTATCGAGTCGTGTTTAATTAATTAAGAGTGGAGTCTGTTTGAATCTTTCAATGCGAATATTGGATAGTCCAGAGTCTAGTCGCGTATGTATGTTTCTAAAGCTTGGATTGCTCTATGCACCTAGGGACCACACTCATGTTTAAATAAACTCACAACTGAGTTAGTTCCAGGCTGGTGGTTGTCAACCTTTCGAGGCGGATGCCCTCCAATGACTCTAATCGCACTTCACCTGTTCATTCATTGCATCAACATTCTCATCACTTGCTGCAAGAAATTCTACGGTTCGTTGACTTTTGACCTCTAAAATGCCTTGAAATGTCCAGCGACTCTGAATTGGTTCCACAACTGGTCGATCATGCGCTGCTGCAGTTGACTACAGGGTGGCAATACTGCCTCTTGGGGCCGAATCCTCTTCATTCTTGCGTCAGGTGTACGAAACATGAGCCTTGGCAGATGGCTTGGCAGCAGAGCCTTGTGAAGATCTTGCTTCTTTATATCTGAATATCATTGTGGTGGTTGTCTATTTTGCATATTCCTCCGTAGAATGAACCTGTTTTGAGTCGCGGAGAATGAAGGGAATGATGCTCAATGCACGTTATGTTGAAGAGGGACATTCGCCATCAGCCGAGCAGTGCCAAGACATGCCAATTTCTTGTCAATAGACAGGAGCATGCTTTAGGATGGTCCCTCAACTTTATCCTTACGTTCTACTTTAAAACGATAGCGATGGATCTACTCATACTGTACACTCCGGCCTTAGCATTACGCCTAGAACTTGGCATCATCTAACACGAACAGTAGATCAACTTGGCTGACAGGCTCATAAAATTGATCTTGTCGTTAACCTCACCAAGAAACTCCTTACTGATAGGACAGGGGCTGTAAACGGGAGGCAGACTTCTTGTGAGACGATCAACACCAGTGTCCAGTGGTGGACAAAATGGTGATTGCAAAGACTCAGCACACAGAATATCACAGTCTGAATACTCCAAAGGCTCTTCAAACTTGTCCCTTGCATGCTTCCATGTGACTGCGGCTTGTTGGCCCTTCAAGATTGATAACATTTGCATACATGTAAAGCAGGCGCCTAAGGTACGGATATCTTTCAACGATACTGATACCAGCAAGTTCAATGATGGGTAGTTTGAACACAAAGTGTATAAGCCTTGCCGCCATCATCTTGATAGTTGGAAAATTTGGCTTTGTTACGGGCAGGATCCAGCGTTGCAGATTTGATCAAAGTCCCTATCCGCAGTACCGTCATGCCACCGATACCCAGGGAGAACTCGCCATAATGTACAAAGATCATACTTCATATTTACTCTTGCAGAAGTTGATACTCCAAACTATTGTCGGAATTGTCATTGTGTGATCAGCGAGTTGCATCGCCTCTCCGTGCTAGATCGATGCTCACTTGAGCAGCTCGTATGGTCTGGATATGATTGATATATAGGTTGAGCAGCAACAAAGACGTCTATGTCTGGGTCTGTTCGTATGAGATATAAAGGTACGAAACATTTATGGCATTCCAACCATACTGATATTATAGCCTATATGATTCGAGAATATGTATCCTTCATGTAGGGCTGTTAGATAAGTGACCATTATAGTCCACACTCAGTTGGACTGGATATTAAAGCCACCATGGCACCTAGCTACAGCAAGACTGGTTACATTCACGAACAACCGCATTATATTTAATAAGACACGTGCAAAGTGTCTTTACTGATACAAATCATGCATGCCTTCTAGCGAACTTATACGCGAGCGCACGTGGGTCGGCTATCAAGACAACACTTACTTTTTGCGCTTGACATACTCGTCTTGTGGCACGCTTTGAAACTGTATCACAAGGCAATCATCTTTTTCTCTAGTTGAGTCGGTACACTTGTAAAGATGGTCCTGCATTAGTCCAAGTTATCAGTACAGATATCAAGGTGAGAAGAGTTGGAGGCGTATGCCAAGGCCTTTCTCCACGTCCCAGCATTGCACAGACATGCACGAGTGGCCAGTAAACAGGCAAACAGGCGCAAAAGCTCCGGACGCTCCAATAGGTTTCTGGAGAAAGGTCTGAATCTTACCTGGTATTGGGTGCATGGAGTTTGGTGTTGGTGTTGCTGATATGATGGTCGTCTGATAAGATGCTTCTTCTGGCGGGCAGACATCATGTCTCTGCCAGACGCCGTCATATTTCTGTCACGGCAATGAATGCCGACAGGGCTGAATTATTCTTTTAGATGATAACAAGCTTCTGTTTATTCTGCCGCAGCTTTGATGCTACTCTTGGCTGTAGTATCCCGTCAATGTTGCGTTACAACATATGCATGTATCATCCGTCGCACACGGCACGGCTTCCGCAGTTCAGATCTCGATGTCTATGGAGTAGTGCTCTCGTCGAACTTTTCAATTCATTCGCTTATCGAACTGTAAAAGTCCTTGGTTCCTATTCTTTTGCTTGTTTTCCTGGCCAAATCCTCGTCGCTAGGACTTACATGATGTAATTCGGCGTCATGTTAGCCCTCAAAGGCGTCAGTGAGGGACAACCACCATGATGTCATGCAACTGTCAAATAGCAATATATCACTGAGCTCAAGACAGTCTCTCAAGCAATATCTGCTCTCAATCATACTCTGCAACATCATCTCTTCAATCGCAAACACCAATTCTAATCCCTTCCTTCATCACCAACACCAAACAACAACATCATGGCACCCAAGGCACCCAGCGAAGGCCAGAAGGTAAGCTTCATCGGAGAAACTTCCAATGATTTCCCATAAATACTTACACGACCCAGGTCGATCTCGGCCAGAATGCTCCCGTGAAGGAGGAGGGCCCCGGCAAGGTTGCTTCTGAGTCTCTTGCTGCCGAGTCCGCCAAGGAGGGCGGCGACTTTGCTTCCAACAAGGGCATCCGCAGCGAGAACCAAGCACCATCCGGTTCCGAGAACACCAGCGCTGGCCGCACCACCAACACCTCTTCCGCCCCTAGCTCCAACTCCAACTCTGCTCAGTCTGGCTCTGCCAAGTCCAACGCCGGCACCGCCCCCAGCTACGTCGATGCCCAGTACACCAAGGCCTCTGGCCCTCACGGCAAGAACATCACCGAGGGCTTCGACGACTCCAAGACTGAGGATGGCCTCAAGAAGGCCTTGGAGGCTGAGCCTGGTAGCGAGAACGACCCCAGCCGGGTTGCTGAGCTCCAGTTCCAGCAGAACCAGACTGCCGCTGGTCGGGATGCTGGTCCCAAGCAGTCTGGTCTCGCCAATGAGACCTCTTTTGATGCTCTCAACAACGAGACTTCCTCTTAATTTGTCGAGGATGTAATGATTCCTGTACCATAGCGACTTTAGTATCAATGATGAAATGACTCATGAAACAAAAACAAGACTCTCATGATAGGACGTGATATTATTGATCTGATATTAGGATATAGACCATGCCAATTTTTATCCCCATCAAAAACCTTGGACAATACTTCAATCGATAGTAGAGCCCAGTTCGTGAGAACCTCTTAGCGTGGGTTAAGGTAGAAGACCCGGTCTTTACTAGTAATCCTCAGCAACACATGGTAGTGTATCAGGTGGTCTTATGCAATATTGATGACAACCATGACAAGCAAGTGTCAGCCTGGAAATTCATCATAATAAGTGATGAGTTAAGCTGGAAAGGGAATAACTGCCTGATACAACTCAGCTACAAGGATTGAGTCAGCGACTGCTACTGTGCTGTCCCAGGCGCAACGCGCGGCAGTATCACCTTCAGGTGACCGTGTTTTCAATTGACGATTTCGAGCAGAGGCAAAGTTGACTCGCGCTTTTCCCAAAGATTTGACCGGTAAGTCCGAATCCAAATCACCAAAAACATAGAGAATTTCAAGTCAGCATAACTACGGGCTTGCCGTCTCTCAGGGTTGCCAACACGATAACAAGATGGCGGACAGCATGAAAATCCTGAAGGCAACAACCAATCAGATTGAGCAGATTGATGACGTCAAGTTCTAAAAAAGATCCCGATTAATTGGGGTTTTGATAAGAGAGCAGTGGGTTTTACTACACAAAGACAGCACTTCTAGAAATAATACCATCAGAAAAAGGCAACAAATATCAAATTCTCATTATTATATATTCTATCAAAATCTAATAAAATCTATATATTGCCGCACGTCGGAAATAACATGCAGCTTGCTGCCTTAGTTGGTGCCTGACTCTGTCGTCAGTCAAAAAATCTGTAAATCTGCCCCACCAAATAAAAATTCACCCCGCCTTGCCTCTCAGAAGCCTTGACGGACTGTACGTGCATTATTCAACCGGGAACTGGAACCGCCACACTCATTGTTTGGCTAGGTTTTTTTTTAATCCTTTGTCGGTCAACTCAACTTTTCCTCTCTCCCTTCTCTTTTTTTCTCCCCTCCTCATCGAACGGTCCTTTTCCAAACCATCATCACATATACCCCTCGGTTTGGACTTGATTTCTTAGATAGACCGTCCATCCACCCCGCCGACAGTCTCCGTTCTTTCAACCCCGCGGTCTTTTTTTTTTTTCTTCACACAAAAAGTCGTCATCATGGCTCCCTCTTCTTCCAAGGAGAAGCGTCTCGCTAAGAAGGCTGCCGAGGGCAAGCTCAAGGGCAAGAAGGGCAAGAAGACCGAAGAGCCCGAGCTCGATGCCAACGGCAACCCCATTGTTGACGATGCCCCCGCGACCTCAGGCGAGAAGCTCGACGAGGTGAAGCGTCTCACTGAGCAGATGGATAAGCACGGTATCTCTGATCGTGTTACCACCGGTGTCCTCGCCTCTACCAAGACTAGCAAGGACGTCAAGATCACCAGTACCTCTCTGGTCTTCCACGGCCGAGTCCTTATCACAGATTCTACCCTCGAGCTCTCGTACGGTCGACGATACGGTCTCCTCGGTGAGAACGGTTGCGGAAAGTCCACTTTCCTCAAGGCAATCGCCGCTCGCGAGTACCCCATCCCTGAGCATCTCGACATCTACCTTCTTAACGAGGGTGCTCCTCCCAGTGACCTGGGTGCCCTTGAGTGGGTCGTCCGAGAGGCCGAGCTGGAGCTTGAGCGTCTTGACCACCAGGCTGAGAAGCTTCTTGAGGATGAGGGCCCTGAGAGCCCTGTTCTCCTCGACCTTTACGAGCACATGGACAAGCTTGACCCCTCAACCTTCTCTACCCGTGCTTCCCTGATTCTGACCGGTCTGGGTTTCAACAAGAAGACCATCCACAAGAAGACCAAGGACATGTCTGGTGGCTGGCGTATGCGAGTCGCCCTTGCCAAGGCCCTCTTCGTTAAGCCCTCCGTCCTGCTTCTCGACGACCCCACTGCCCATTTGGATTTGGAGGCTTGTGTGTGGCTCGAGGAGTACCTCAAGAAGTGGGAGCGAACTCTTGTTCTCGTCTCCCACTCCATGGATTTCCTCAACGGTGTCTGTTCCAACATGATTGACATGCGAGGCAAGCAGCTCATCTACTACGGTGGTAACTACGACTCGTACAGCAAGACGCGATCTGAGAACGAGACCAACCAGATGAAGGCCTACCAGAAGCAGCAGGACGAGATTGTCCACATCAAGAAGTTCATTGCCAGTGCTGGTACTTACGCCAACTTGGTGCGACAGGCCAAGTCCCGACAGAAGATTCTCGACAAGATGGAGGCCGATGGTTTCATCCAGCCTGTCGAGCAGGACCGTGTCTTCTCTTTCCGTTTCGCCGATGTCGACAAGCTTCCTCCTCCCGTCCTGTCTTTCGACAACGTCACCTTCTCCTACTCTGGAAACCCCGAGGATGATCTGTACCGCAACCTTGACCTCGGTTTCGACATGGACTCCCGAACTGCTCTTGTCGGACCCAACGGTGTGGGCAAGTCCACTCTGCTCCGTCTCATGACTGGCAAGCTTTCTCCCACTGGTGGTGTCGTTACCCGACACACCCACTTGAAGCTCGGTCTCTACTCCCAGCACAGTGCTGAGCAGCTTGACTTGACAAAGTCTGCTCTTGACTTTGTTCGTGACAAGTACAGCGAGAAGTCTCAGGACTACCAGTACTGGCGCCAGCAACTCGGCAAGTACGGTCTCAGTGGTGACTCCCAGACTGCCCTGATGGGTACTCTGTCTGAGGGTCAGAAGAGTCGTATCGTCTTTGCCATCCTTGCCATTGAGAGTCCCAACATGTTGCTTCTTGACGAGCCTACCAACGGTTTGGATATCCCTACCATTGACAGTTTGGCCGACGCTATCAACGCTTTCAGTGGAGGTGTTATTGTCGTCTCCCACGACTTCAGGTAAGCACCCTCTACATGCTATTATAATAACAAATAACTAACGACGTATAGATTGCTCGACAAGATTGCCAAGCAGATTCTCGTTTGCGAGAACCAGACCATCCGCACATGGGACGGCTCTATCTCCGAGTACAAGAACTACCTCCGAAAGAAGATGATCAGCGCTGGTGCTGTCTAAGATAAAAAAAGTGTTTATGACGATGTTTTGATTTTTGGGCACGAATGCATGAAAGGAAATTGACTATAGAGGATATTCAATCCACAAAAAGTTGATGAGTGCCATTAGCATCATGTGGGTATTTTCATGGGATATGAGCGGTGGGTGGCTAGACCATCAGGATATGGATATTTGATACCAACCTTATGATGGGAAATGAAATAGCCACGACGACGCTACAGGACGCATGGGCATGGCCTCAATAGAGAGGCCCGGAAGCGTTCAAGATGGAAATGTTCACGATAGATTTTCTTTTTTCTTTGGGTCTGGCTTATCAAGCCTTTATTACGTACGAATGAATGGGAACCCCATTAAAATAATTGAGACTTGTGTGACTGTGATGACCTGCTGTTAGAGTATCATGACTGACCGTCTAGAGTATTCCTTTGAAGGTCCCGAGGCTACACCACGCACTCGTGGACTTTCCAGATCAAACATGGGCGATGATTGGACTTCTAGAAGCAATACACTGCACCCAGAGATAAGTCTTATTCGGTCCCGAAAACTTCCTCTTCTAGGTAATGTTAGCATCCAGCTATTGACTCAATAAAGCCTGCGCCTTGTTATGGCTTGATCATTCCCCAAGGCATCTCTTCAGCTTCCACGCGCTAAGAAAGAAGCATGCTTAAAATTAAGCGAATAGTCCTATGTTCAAACTCCGCAAGCCTCAAAACGACTTCGAGACTTGTCAAGGCTAGCAGTTGGTTCCCTTTCAGACACGGAGACGAAGCTGACACCATGTAAAGACCTTGATATTAAACGACTTGACTTCTGCAGGCAAGGGACAAAATGATAGACTTATGTTACGACATTTCTCGGCCGTTCTTGGTTCTTTTATTCTGACTGGATGTCAAGTTATCTGTCACCCGTCATGAGCTTGGACTCGGGATGAAAAGAAGGCACAGACGCGGCTGAAAACCCATGTCCTTTGAAGCACAGCTGAATACCAACCCGTAGCTAGACGGGTAAACGATGCCTCGTGGCGCTCCCTTAAAATAGAAAATCGCAAGGCAGAATGGCGGGGGGCCAAAGATCCATTGTCAACGGCATTTCTGACTGGTCGTCAAGCCGCTTGCTTGAAACAGATCATGTTGATCTTACGCAAAGAGCGTCAACAACCAAGCAGAATTCGATCTGCGGAGCTTCTGCAGTGGTTTATCTCATTCGTGTATTATTGATTTATGGAAAATAAACGAGAATTGTCAGATTTCAACGTGGTTCCGATCTGACAGGTCCGCACACTCAGGGGGGGTGTCAGAAGAATTATCTTCCAAGGTTAGGCCACAGAAATAAAGTAGCCTAACTGCTAGCCTAAGCTTGCTTAAGGTGATCAAATTATTTCGTCTCTTATGCTTTCGGCGGCCACTTCTTCTAACACCCCCAACAACACTGTCAGCACAGCCCATCAAACCACCACAAAGCAACCTCAGCGCTAAAGTCCACCCAGCCACAAGCCTCAATACAACATCAACTTCAAATGTTTGTATCAATGGATCTATGGTGGATGGTCGACATAAAAGGACTGGTAGGCGCCCGGAAAAAGGGTCCTACCAGCCCTATCACTCTTCTATATACTCATTATCATTATCATGATTATTCCTAGTCTGCTAGCCCTCGCTGGGGTTGGCTTTGCTGCCCTCGAGCCCAGGCAGATCATGCACCAGGCCAGGGATCTACCTTCTTTCATCACATCGCGCGATCTTTCATATGCGAAAACTGCACCTTGCAAGTTCTTGAGTCAAGCCTATGAGGAGGCAAACCCCGAAAAAGGAGAGCCCGTTATCCTCGCTATTCCACCATCAGTTGGCATTGCCTGCCTCAAGTCCGTTCCTCTGGATAAGAAGCGAGACTTGGAGTTACTCGATTACCTCCAGCCTTTGATCGAGTTTCAGAGTACACTCGAGATTCTTGCTGACCCCCCAAAAGAGTATCTTTTTCCTGGAGTAGATGTTTTGGGTGGCTTCGATACTATTCGAAGTAGGTTGGAGAACAACAAGTACAAGACTCAATATGAAGTCATGACAGATCTGCGAAGTATTGTAAGTAATTTGAGTTTATCTGTATAAGCCCCACTGACATTGGCAGTTTGTCGCTGCCTACGACGGCCACTTCGACTACCCCCCGGCCCTTCTCAATGCCTTCATGTACGTTCGACGAGGTATCGACTTTGAATCCGTCTCAGCCAATGGCGTCCGCCTACCCTTCATCTTTTCCCGTGTAGATGTAGCCCGCGGTACACAAGGTATTCTCGAGTATTCCCCATCAGCTATCAAGAGCATTGATGGTACCCCGATCGCCGAGTGGCTTGAGGAAGATGCCTCTCGCCTTACTGCCAATGCCCAAGATCCTGATGCTCAGTACAATGGTCTCTTTGCGTCCGTTCCTCGCGGCGCTGTTGGCTCATCAGCAAGTACGCTCTTCACTCAGTTTGAGATTCCTGATACGTATACGATTGAGTTCCACAACGGCACCAAGAAGTTGGTACAGAATGAAATTATCATCCCAGCAACCGTTGACTTATCCGGTATCGAGTCTGGGGAGGATTTCCATAAGTATATTGAGGTCATGCCTACCAACATGACCTCTGAAGAGTCCCCTGTCAATAAGCGCCGTTCTACTCAGCAGCCATCCAAGATTATCCCTGGGTATCCCTTACCCATCGCTAAGCATTCGGCCAATTCTGTAGCCGCGTACTTCCTCGAAGGTAAAGAGTTCGAAGATACTGCTGTTCTTTCCATATTGAGCTTCGTTCCTATTGGACTCGATCTTGTCAATCCTCCTCCTGGCTTCAGCATGGCCAAATTCATCTTCGAAGGGCAAGCTGTTGTGCTTGAGCTTATCCGCCAGGCCAAAGCAGCTGGTCGCGACAAGCTCATCATCGACATGTCTGCCAACGGTGGTGGCTCGGTTGTTCTGGCACATTCCATCTACCGGCTGTTGTTCCCTGACGGCAAGTTCACCGGTTGGGATCGATATCGCGCCAATGCTGCCCTTGAAGCAACCGCTGAAGCCGACTACGACAATCTCGTTAGGGCCTTGGTTACCAAGTCAGAATACTACCCCGTCGGTGCTGATGGCGAGGCCCTCGAAACCGGCAGGGATTTCTTCGGTCCGTACACTGTCAAGGGTCAAAATGTCACCGCGGCTTTCCAGATCGACAAGACGGTCCCCTGGGAGCCTAGCATTCCTGCTTACATCAACGGTTTCGATCCCAAGATGAAGCCGTATGTGGAAGAAGCTCCGTGGAAGCCCGAAAACATCCTCATTGTCACCGATGGTATTTGCGCATCAGCTTGTGGTATTCTGACCGGCCTTCTCACCCGCAACCAGGGTATTCGTACGCTTGCTCTCGGTGGTCGACCTCTGAATAGCGCTATGCAAGCAATGGGTGGTGTCAAGGGGACTTTGCTTAACTTCAACCATGATATCATCAGCGCGATGGCTAACATTCAAGCTGCAAGCACTGATAAAGAAGCACTGGCTATTCTAAGCGATGCGTCTGCTTCATTTCCCAGCGTATCAAGCCCGCCTCTTTTGCCCCTTCCTAATGCTGGCAGGGTAAACTCGCTTAATGGCTACACTGAAGATGATCTTGAAGGATACCCAGTGCATTTTCGATATGAGGCAGCCAACTGTCGTCTTTTCTATACTCAACTCATGTTGGCTTCGCCTGTTGTCACCTGGAGACGTGCTAGAGGCGTGGCATGGAACGATGAGCCTTGTGTTCCGGGATCAACCGCAAACAAGAATGGTATGATTGGTGACGAGACACTCAAGTATGACTCTCGGGTCCGCAGTCGAGCGAGTAGAATCAAAGGGCCTGGTATGTTGAAGTGATGTTAATGATTTATGTATAGTCTGGAAGCACGGAGTTGGTTGTGTTTGTTAGATTCTCATTTGATGGAGTTGGGTATACCATGATAGACATTTATAGAATAATCATTTTACTCCATTGTTGAATACCTAGCTGCGGAATAAATGTGCTGGTATTATAAAAGATCACCAGCCTCTTTCAAGTCATCCATGGCGAGGGATGTAGTCAATGTCACTGGTCGGGTCCATTCACTCGGGCAGTGCCCGCAAGTGCACAACAGCTGCCATCCAACGTCGGAACCTATGAAAGGCATGAAGGTGCAGCTGAGCGCGTGCCGGTCACCTCACCACACGCGCCCCCGTTTTCCTTCCTCAAACACAGTCATTTCCAACCAACGCATCGAGAAACTGCAACTAACAACTTTTCTTTTTATTCTGCACAAAACCAGTCCTCCAACAATGGAGATTCCCGAGTCCGACGGGAGTGATGCCTCCTTGAAAATGTTCCACTGGAACGCAGAATTCGACGACGACGAATGGCTCGATTTCGAGCGTGAGTATCTCTATGTCACTTAGAACCTAGAAGGTTGGTGCAAATGCTAAGAATCAATGCTTCTCATAGGTCCCCCTCCTCTGCCAGCGTGTAAGTTTATTTCCTCGATCTTGGCTGGGCTGAGTCTGACTTAAGATCTAGGGAAGTTCAAGCGAGAGGAGGATAAGGAGGTCTCTCCTTCTCTCGAGATCTGCCAGGCGCCTGCTCCTGCTCCTGATGCCACCGCCGACCAAGTAAGCCAACATTCGATTACTCTTAATAACCTCTGCCCTTGCCCGAATTGTCACCTACCCAGGTTACCCATGATGCCGCACATTACGGACTTCAAACCTCCATAACATAAGCCAAGCGGCTAGGTGTGTACAGCCGAGTGCCCCTGTCTTCCACGATGGTTGGTGCAATTCTCGCTGCTCCCTTGCCTATCAATCTGCTTTCTCAGTCCCTTTCTATCCATGAATTTATTTCACGAAGCTTAAAATGAATCACACTAATAGTTCCATAGCTGCCGCGAACTTAGGAACAGCGCGTTGCTGCGGCTCGGGCAACAGTTGACAGGAAACTGAAATTGTTGCAGACTATGGCAGAAATTCCCGAATCCAAACCTGAGAAGAGCTCCAGCTTCAGCTCCAGCTACAATCTCTGGGGCGTTAAGCTGGTGCCGACTACTGTAAGTTGAGATCATTTCTTAGGGCCATTATTTTTGGCGTCCTCAGTGTATCAGAAGAATTGGCTCCCGAAAGCACAAGAGACGAAATAATTTGGTCCCTTTATGCTGGCTTAGACTAATACTTAGGCTACCTACTTTATTGGTAGCCTAGGTAGGTAGGCAAGCCTTGGACAATTCTTCTGTTACCTACCTAGTCTAGGTACCTACCTGGCGTCCTGGGGGTTGGACGATCCCGATCGCTCATGCATCTAATGACGTCAGTCAAAGCAGGCACGCGATGTTCAATCACAGCCAGCTTCTGTCTCCCTTCTTCTTCAACATCTTGACCTACCGATAATATAATTTCTAATCTGACATTCTTTTTTGTTAGGTCGCCATGCCTCTCCTTCCAAGAATCAACTCGGATGCTGTGAGGCCTGAATCCAAGAGAGCGACGCTCAAGGCCTTCTTGCGAAAATGGTTAAAGGTGAACTACCAGGACTTGCTTTGCATGGCTTTCGTTGGCGCTCTTGCCTACGGTGTATGTATTTCCTCATATATGTTCTTCTGTCACTGACAACTTCAAGATCTACCATTCTCCGGTCATTATCACGCGAACGTTCCCAGTTACCTTCGATGCGACGTCTGGCGATATCGTCTACCCCCAGTGGGCGTACCCTGACCGCGGCTGGATCCTTCCTGCTTGGCTCTCCGGACTCATCTCTATCGCGCTGCCAATCATCACCTACATTGTCGCTCAGATTCAGATCAAGTCTGTATGGGATGCCAGCAATGCTGTAATTGGAACAGTATGGTCCGTTACTTTAGCCTCGCTTTTCCAGGTCACACTGAAGCAGCTCGTTGGTGGTTTCAGACCTTACTTCCTTGACGTTTGCATGCCCGACATTTCGCTCGCAAAGTCACACAACAAAACTGGTTTGAATGGAGTGGGCTTCTACCAGATCATGTACACCACCGAGATCTGCACGCAGCCTGATCAGTCGAGGATACAAAACGCCATTACTTCGTTTCCAAGCGGACACACGACTGCCGCATTTGCCGGGTTTGGTTTCCTCTTCTTGTGGCTCAATGCCAAGCTCAAAGTCTGGGCAGACCACAAGCCAGCCTTTTGGAAGCTTTCACTCACTTTCGTTCCTCTGCTCGCGGCAGTTCTCATCGCTGGCTCGCTCACCATCGACGCTGCACACAACTGGTACGATATCTTGGGTGGAGGTTTCATCGGCACAATCATGGCATTTGCAAGCTACCGATCCACGTACGCTTCAGTCTGGGACTGGCGGTTCAACCATCTCCCACTCCAAGAAACGGAGTCTTTTCGGTATGGTTTTGACGGTGACTTGGACTATGCTGCGCAGACACTATCCATGGCTGCTGGTTGGGGAGGCAGAAAGGTTAGGTTGCCTGAAAGCTCGAGCGCCCCTGCTATCAGCACTGAGTCTACTCTTCGAAGTGGTGCTGAAGAGATAGAGAACTTGGATGCGAACACTAGGAGGAAGCGAAGGGGGCCTGTTGGTGAGGAGGCTGTTTAATGATACATGGTCAGGATACAGGAAGCATGAAGCATGACGCATGACGCATGACGCATGAATGGCGAGGGAGTTTTCGGTTTCTTATTTTATGCATTTGCATAGCATTCCGTTCGCAGTAATGAAGTTATTCGATTGATAATCAAAGTTCCGTACAAAGCTTTCCTTGGAAACTCTTAGAGAGACGGATCGCGTGACACTGTGCTTTGATCAGAAGCATCTCTTCCAAATTCAATCCCACACTCTCCCTCAGGATGATCCATCTTATCCACGTCGCAGTGCCAGTGCCAGTGTAGTACCAGTGAAGGATAGATTCTACGACCAGGCACACCTCACCGAGAACGCGTCCGAGTTACGAATCGCGGCGCAACAGATCGTGTGGTCTTCCTTTTCCTGATGCATCACTGAATCACCGCCGTCGTCCGTTCGTCCAGCCAACTACATCTATAAAAAAAAAGACCACCCTCTAGATTGTAAACTACAGTCACCGTCTTCCTTCTTCCTTTTTCAATTATTATCGACAATGTGGGAGGACGAATGGGCGGAGGAACTGAGGAGTGATGCCCCGTCACTTTCAATCTTGAGACAGCAAAGTGTATCCCAGATCTAGGCAAACTCAAGACAAAACTCTAATGGGAACACTTGCTGCCTGGAGACTTGGGACCAGGAAGGGTATATAATTCAAAATAATATCGATCCGATTGTCCAGAGACGATTAGCATTGCCCCTGTACTAAGGATGACAATTCGAAAAAGGATATGCTAGAGGTTTTTTGCTATTTCCCCCTATATCTTTTCTTTTGATGTGCTTCTTCTTATCTTTTGTCTTTTTGTTTCTTCTTCTTTCCTTTCTTTATCATTATTCTCTCGTCTTCTCCTGCTGCTTCCTTCTCTTCTACCTAATCTTCCCTAACCCACTCGAGTCATCAGTCACTCGATCAGGGATCAGTGACAAGAGTTCTTATCACACTTCACATAACAAATAACGCCGCAATCTGTACGATGGCATATCGAAGTCCAACTACTCAAATGTTAGAATACAAGACATACCATTATGATACTAACAAGAGAATTAAAACACAATCCGAAATATATACAATCCCAACTCCTTACTCCCCAAATGATGAACGACAAAATCTATAACTTTAGTAACCAGATGCAGCGAGCTTGGCCTTCTCGTCAACAATCTTCTCCTGCTCATCATTCTTACCCACAACCTCATAACCAGGAAGCTCTTCTCTGGCATCAATAGTGGTCGGAGAAGTAACCACCAGCATCGGAGGCTCCCGAGATACATCAGTGGACCCGGCCTGTTTTTCAGATCCAACAATTTCAGACTCTTCAGGCTCATCAGTATATCTCTCCTTGTCAGACAAAACGGAATCACCAGGTGTAGGGGCTTCACCGACTGCATCCACAACACTGCGGTCGTAGGAAGTTCGTCCCTCGAGGGCTTGAAGCACCTCAAAGAGAGGCTTAGCACCCATGGGCCAAGCAACATC
Source organism: Fusarium camptoceras (assembly GCA_004367475.1). NCBI lineage: Eukaryota > Fungi > Ascomycota > Sordariomycetes > Hypocreales > Nectriaceae > Fusarium > Fusarium camptoceras. Next base: position 2,482 of record QGED01000173.1, on the reverse strand, counting down.
ACCAAGTAGAATTCTCTCCGCTGTGATGCCGCGCTCTTCATAAAATGTAGCATTAGCATCTCCTCGGGCAACAGCAATAGTGCCGTCAATCTGGAGACCTATCCACAAACCACGGCTCTTCATATAACTCCAAACTGGGCGTGCGGTCTTGCTAAGGGCAGCCTCGACACTGCCGCCTGTTCCAACAGGACCAACAGCAACGGAGCCTTCTGCGCCGAAAGAGAGGCGAGGCTTAGTGAAGGCAGCGACTTGCTCAGGAGTGTTGAGGACACAGACACAATCGTACACGTCCAGACCAAAGACGAAACCTGCACCAAGTGTGCTTACGATAAATGAAGAGGGAGGAGACCAGGTTCCGTCTGAGCGGCGGGCGATAACTACACCGGAGCCACCGGACAGAGACCCATGGCCAGTTCCGGCACGGATAACGTTGAAGATAGCGAGGCCGGCGGCGTTTTGAAGAACAGAAGGAGGGATTTTGACCATGGATTTGCGAGTAAGGCCAGTTGGATGGAGAGGCCCTTTGCTCTTGGGAGACGTAGAGGAGCTAAGGTCTGAGAATGGGTCAGTAATGGTCCGCTCATTCACATGGTATTACTTACTGGTAAAGGAGTGAAGAATGCGAGCGGCCTTGCTGCACTCCTTGTCCATAGTCGTGGGCCACCATCCTTCAGCTCCAATCAAGTTTGCAGCTTTGTTGAACGGCGATCCAGCCTTGGAGCTGATCTTGTGGAAACGTTCACCCGCAGTTGGCCTTTTGGTAGGGGCAGCATCTTGGCCTTGTGGTTGAGTGTGGTAGTACTCTGCGTTGTGGGGTTGGACATTGTAAAGTGGAAGTTGGCCGGCTTGCTTGAGGGGATCAATGTCCTCGATGGACTTGTTGGAGGCGAAATAGACAGTCATAATGAATATGGGTATCAATTAAGGTTTTATGAAATAGAAGTAAATCAATAAAAAAGTGATGTTTGCTGAAGGAAATATTGTGATGTTCTGATCAATGTCTTGACCCAGGCTCACCCAGATCCTTATATGTGACCAGCTTCGCATCTACCATACCTCGCATTCTCTTACAAAACAAAGCCTACGCAATCTTGTCCAACCAAACGCCAAATCATCAACGCCTCCAGGCGAAGTAAAACGCGGCCGCCTAGAATTAATGGATGTGTGGTGCGTGGACGCACGAGGCGCAGCATTGCCGTAAGAAGATCAAAGAGCGAGGCGAGAGCGAATGACGATGCGCGAACCTGAGAAGAGCGAGACGATCTAGTGGAGGCTCCCTACATCACTGGTAAAAAGATCAATTTCTCCCAACGTCGGTGTGGCTCAGTTGGTTAGAGCGTTGGTCTCATATCTGAAATCAGATTGACCTGGTCAAACACCAGGGTCATCCAAAGGTCGAGAGTTCGAGCCTCTCCACCGACAATCTTTTGCTTTTTGCACTTATTGATCGCGCATGTGTTAGGTGCCTTGAGTTTTTTTTAACATTGCACAGAGCTTATTGTATTGACTAACAGTTATTGGAAACAAGATGATTTAGGACGAGGCAGGCCTTTCAGCTAGGTATCCAACTCGAATGTGTTCCAGTATCTGGAGGCACAGGAGGAACTAAACGAGGAGCCTTTTGAAGAGGATGATGCGTCAGGAACAGAAATATTTAGCCACTTATTTCCGTCGCCTTCAGGACAGCTTCCCAGCAGGTTTGATGTCGATATTTGCTTGCGACCGCGTGGGGTTTTATCCAGCTACTGGAGCTGTGTCTGGTAGCCACACGGTTCCCCTATGAACTTCAGGGTAGAATTGGAGAGTTTTGGAGTGATGTAAGATTGCAAGTTTGGAATGGAGCACGACTTCTTCCTTCGTGTTAAAAACTATCTTGATATGGTATATCTCGGCTTGTGGTATCTTGGCGACTACAAGCCTTACACAATTGAAAAGTTCTCTAGTCCTCTATTAGGTCGTGTTGTTTACCTATTCCGTGAGAGGTTTTTGCTGTACGTTTTAGCCCCACCACCCTTCAGGATAGCACACAATTTATTACCACTTTCTTGCCACAGATTAAATCTACACTTGTAAAAACCTCAAATTCAATCATTTGCAGTGCTTTTAACCTCTGGAGTACATTTCGCTCCTTGAGCTGTGCATTGGACTTAGGTTGGTGGTACTACTTTGAAACGTACGCCATTGATACATGCTCAACTGAAGCGGTTCTGCGAGACAAGCCTATGCTCCGATAACAATGGCAAGGAAAATTTTCAAGCCTACTATCTGCGAGAAATTAGTTACTGGAGCCTTTACTTCTAGACCGCTGGGCTAAACGTACTCAATAAACCAGGTGCTGCGAGTTGCCAGTCTGTAGTTTCTGTGATGGCACTGAGTTTCCATGAAAGGTATATAACCTGTCATAACTCACCTGGCTTTCGTCGGGGGCAACCCCGACACATGGTCTATTGAGTAAGTTTGGCCCAGCGGTCTAGAAGTAAAG